>ML337896.1:18861-75607 GCA_005239505.1 Nicotiana paniculata | reverse complement strand
CAGAATTGAAGAAACAACCATATATTGAGTGAACTATAATCAAGGTTAAATTAATGTCGAATAACAATATTCATGGCTAAACCACAACCCCAGAACAATGGGTGTTTAGCCACTCATGCTAGAATCAAACAATTGCATAAGTGTTGCATAAATTGAAAATACTAGAATAAGATGAAGAAAACTGAGAAATCCTTTGCTTCCTAATGATCCCGTGTGTATCTTCTCTCCAAAAATGGCATCCTACCTTGAAAGTTGTGTTTTTGGGTCTATTTATATGTTTGGGACAAACCCTAAACGTGTAGGAGACTTCTATTCAAACCGGGAAATACTTAAAACCTTCAAAACTCGGATTGGACCGGACCAGGGACCAGGCTTTATGGCCCAAACGCCCGGATAAAGTCTGGTCAGGCCTGGCGCTAGGGCTCTAACGCCCCCAAAATGCCTGGTCCTACCAGGCTTTATAGCCCAAACGCCCAGCTATAACGTGGTATGACCAGGCTTTACAACTCAAACACCCGGCTATAGCCCGATTCATTCCTTTTTGACTCTTGAGCGTATTTTTGACGTTTATGCATTCATTTAGCTGGGCTTCCATCTCCAATTCACCTACACATGAAATAGACTCCATTATGCACATACGACGTGTATTTTTAACATTAACGCACATAAAATGTAAGGTAGATAATGCTTTAAATCATGAATTATAGTCACACATCAGCCAACAATCACATAATTACAGTTTCTTTCTAAAATCCCAACCAATTTCAACATTTCATAAAGTATACAGAATTACTGAATTCATTAGGCAAAATAAACAGCTAAATAGTCTAAACCATCCCCAAAATCTGGAGTCAACAGGTCATGAGCATCTAAGAATTTTACCAACAAGTCTACTATTATATTACAAAATCTCTGAACGAATAGCTAGATACAACGAAAGAAGGGAAAAATAGAGATGTTGCGGACGCTGAACAGCTACCTCTATATCCCGAACTTTGGCAAATAGTCGTTCATAGATGACTAATGCTCGGCATCTGCACACAGGGGTGCAGGGAGTAATGTGAGTACGCTAACTCAGTAGTAATGAGAATAAATCAAGTCTAAGCGGCAAGAAACACATAAAAATCAATATCATCAGTTCACAATATGCACAGCCTTTTTTTCCAACAGTATATACATAGATATATGAAATAATCATGCCTTAAAACCAACTTCAGATAAATCCTTTGAAAAAATTGGGTTTTTCCAACAATCATAAACAAAAACAACCGAAAGATTTAGTGTAAAAATGAAATAAATCATAAGTAACCCCTCGGGAAGAAACATGAATCATAAATCGCCCCGAGGGCAGAACATCACTCAGCACATCACAGCCTCTCAGTATCAGCCTCTCGGCAACCTCACTGTCACCCATGCCTCCCAATCACTCATCACTCGGCACTCGGCACTCAGTAGGTACTTGCGCTCACTAGGGGTGTGTACAGACTCCGAAGGGGCTCCTTCATCCCAAGCGCTAATATCAAGCCACCTCGTGGCGTATCATATCCTCACAATCAGGCCCTAGACCTCACTCAGTAAGAACCTCTCAAAAGCCCCTCGGGCGTATCAGTAAAACGGGGTACTCGACCCAAAACACCATTTTAAATCTCAAAATAGTGTAAATAAGGTTGAGTTTTGAAAACTGTTAAGAACAACATGACTGAGTGTAAATCATAAATCAACAGTGAAGAAATAGCAGTAAAAATTCCCCAAGGGGTCTAAACAAGTCGGCACGAGGCCCCAAACATGGCTTATAGCCCAAATATAGCAATAGTCTTTAGAATACAATTTAACATATGATTTAGAGTAAAATATGCAACTCAATGGTTGACGCGGAGAGGACCAAGTCCAATCCAAAAATCATTGCGCGCCACATACTCGTCATCTGACATGTGCGCCACTCTAAAAACAGTGAGAAATATGAAGTCCGGGATTTCATACCCTCAGGACAAGATTTATAAACATTACTTACCTCTCTACCGGGCCACAATACTAATCCGCGATGCTCTTGCCCCTCAAATTGGCTCCCGATTGCTCCAAATCTAACCAAAACCAGATTAACATCATCAATATCCGCTAAAGGAACACAACCCAATCGAAAACTATCAATTTATACAAAATTCTAGAAATTCGGCCAAACCCGACCCCCGGGCCCACGTCTCGAAATTGATATCCCTACCCAAATCGCCAAAAGAATTTTCCAAACCTCCTCCCATTTTTCCAAACTTTTTCTACTTTAATTCTTCAAATTACAAGCATAATCCAAACAAAATAGCATAGAAACGAGTTTTATAATCCGGGAACTTACCTCCACTGAAGACCCTCGAATCCCTCTTCAATTTGCTCTCAACTCAACTCAATCTGCATGCAACAATGGAGAAATGCCAAAATATTCGCGGAGGCACCATTTCATATTGTTCTGCCCAGTTAATCCGCACATGCGGACCCGCACCTGCGGTCCCAGGTGCGCACCTGCAAAATCCCACTAATAGTCCAATTCTCGCACATGTTATCCCTTTTCCGCACCTGCGGCTTCGTAGGTGCGTCTAATTCTTCGCACCTGCGGATTCTTCCTGTCTGAACTATCTTCGCACCTGCGGCATCGCACCTGCGGCTACCCATCCGCAGGTGCGGCAACACCAGTAGCTTAACACCAGCAGCTATTTGCTGCAAATTTCCTAAGTTCAAACCTCCGCCAACCATCCGAAATCAATCCCGAGCCCCTCGGGGCCCAACCAAACATACCAACACACCCCATAGCATCATTCAAACTTAATTGAGCCTTAGAAACACCAAAAACAACACAAAAACACGAAAATTACATCAAATTCAAATTTATGAATTCTGAAACTTCTAAATTTCGCCGATGATACCGAAACCAACCAAAACACATCCGATTGACCTGAAAATTTGCACACATATCCAAAATGACATTACTTACCTTCTCCAACTTTCGTAATTCCATTCCAACCCCGACAACCTATTTTCCACTGCCGACCAGAAATCGCCAAAAACTAACTTTCGCCAAGTCAAGCCTAATTCTACACCGGACATCAAAACTTCATTCTGAACAAACTCCTACGTCCCAAATCACCTAACAAAGCTATCCGAGCCATAAAGTTCACATTCCAAGGTCGTTTACCAATAAGTCAACTCTAATTTTGACTTTTCAACTATTATGCTACTTTAAGAGTCTAAGTGCCTCTGTTCTCACCATGACCACTCCGAACCCAAACCAACTGACTCGACACAACATAAATAGTCTAGGAAACATATGAGAAAGAAGCAACGGGGAAACGGGGCTAATCTCATGGAATGACCGATTGGGTCATTTCAGATCCTCCACGAACACAATGCAGAAACCAACTTACTTCTGCGCGAATGCGTCTAGGGCACTGCGAACGCGTAGGCCAATTCCCCTCCAGCTCCCAACTCCCTTCGCGAACGCGATTCCCAGGAAACTTTAACCCAAGCGTCAGGTTCAAGCCCAACCAATCCGGATTACAACCAAATGTTTCACACAAGCCTCAAATGACAAAAATAACCTATTATAACTTTCGGAACAACTATCGGATTCTGATATCATCACACTTAACTCCCGATGAAACTTAAGAATTTTCCAAACCTTCAAATTTTCAATTTTCTACAATTAGAGCCAAAAACACCTTAGGGACCTCCAAATCTAAATTGCGACTATTCTTATGTCCATTATTACCATAAAAACTTATTGGAATCATCAAATCACCAATTCGAGATCGTCTACACAAAAGTCAAACTTTGATCACCTCTTACAACATAGGCTTCAAAAAATGAAACTAAGTGTTCCAATTTACTCCAAAACCATCGAGAAGCCAAACCAACTATCCTGGCAAGTTATAAAACACCAAACATGCATAAGGGAAATATCAACAAGGAGAGCGGGGCCCAAATATACAAAACGACCGGCTAGATCATTAAAAAAATATGTATAAAAAATTTGTATACATTCTGGATCTAGCATATAGAGAAGATATGTGGTAAAAATCATGTATACATATGAGGAGTTTTCAAATAGAGAAGATACACAAAGTCCAAATACTAATCAGTTTTTCTATTTGGTGTGCACGTCATCAAAGAGAAACCTAAGAGGATGACCCTAGGGAATGGATCCGTATCCACGCACTGGACAAATCACGTGCCATAATCATAACAATCTTCACAGACAAGTCACGTGCTATAATACTCAACCCGCACCAATCACTCACATGCTCTCAATACAGTTCATCTCACGGGAAGAATATACAAGAAAAAAATATATTAAACAACATATACCAAATCACCATACTCACGGATAGAGGAAAATAGCATGCAAAGGTGCATGCATGTGCAAAGAATAAGACTACAGCTCATATTAGGTGGGTACGCCATACAATAATGAGTATTGTATTCAAATAAGAAATCAAAATCTACACATGATATCTTGTGTTATTCAAGAAGATCAAATAGTCATACAAATATATAAAGCATGATAGCAGGTCGCACAGTATCCAAAACAAGACATGATACAGTCTAAAGACTAACCCGTGTATGGATAAACCCGATGCACGCACATATGCTCTTCACCTCTTACGTACGACACCACCAGCACGTAGCCAATATCATCAATGTAAGCAAAAATTTCCTCAAGACAAATCTAGGCGAGTTACTTACCTCAAATAGTCCAAATCAAACCTACGACACAAAACAACCTCCAAATGATTCAAACCTAGCCAAATATCAAAAAATTGGTCAAGTAACGCAAGGAAAAGTGATTCAATATAAAAAAAAAGTCCAATATTTATAATTTTCAAAAAGTCAACATGGGACCGCTTCCTGGAACCTGACACAACTCAAAATTCCAACTATCCACTTAATTACGTAATCAAATATATAATTCTCATCCAAATCCGACTCCAAATCGAGGTTTAAATCTCAATTATTCACTTTCCAAAGTTTAAGACAAAACCCCCAGTTTTTCTCTTTTAAATTCCATATTCTAAGCGTATAAATCCATGAGGAAATATGATATATAATCAAATCCATGTAAAAATTACTTATCCTCAAAGTAGTGATAAAAATGTTCCCAAAATTTCTCTTCTTGTGCCCAAAACTCAAAATAATAAAAATAAAAATGGGCTAAAACTCTACTTAAAACCCTCCTGTCAAGCATCCTAGAATCTGCACATACTTAGCCACAGGGTAATGCCGCTTCTGCGGAAAAATACTCGCATTTTGTGAGATCTCATACACTAGCCTGACTATGCTTCTGCGCACAATCACCCGCTCTACGATGCCGCAGGTGTGCCAAAATACCAGCTTCTGCGGTCGTGCATATGCGCCAACCTTCCCCATATGCGATCCTCAAGCTCTCAAGATCTTCTCGCATGTGCAATCTGTTCTTTGCTTTTGCACCCTCCTAGGTGCGACACACTAGTACCACAATTTCTAATAAACTCCAAAATGGTCCCAGATCAATCCTAAATACACCTGAGCACCCTGGGCCCCATCCAACCATACCAACAAGTCTTAATACCTTACCCAAAGTTATCCAAATTCTCGAAACACCACAACTAACATCAAAACCAAGAATCAAAGATCAAAATTCATCTTTTAACTTCTAAACTTTCCAACTTCGCCAAACACGTCTGACCATGCCTAAACATTTTGAATTCCAACCAAACTACGGATAGAAGTTCTAATCAAATAAATGAACTAATTTAAAGTCCCAAAATATCATTTGAGATCCGATAACATCAAAGTCAACTTCCAGTCATACGTATGAACTCTCCAAACATTCAAATTACCAACTGTCAGCAAAAACCTTCTCAAAACCTCCAAATCCAAATTCTAACATACATCAAAGTCCAAAACCACGATACGAACATATAGGAACCATCGAATCACGAATTCGAGAGCATTTACTAAAAAGTCAAACGTTGGTCAACCCTAGCAACTTAAGCTACCAAAATTAAAACTAAGTTTTTCAAGATCTCAAACCTTCCGATACCAAACCAACTTTTTTCGCAAATCATTAAATATCAAATACACATACAAAGAACATCAAATAGGGGGACGGGGCTCATATACATAAAACAAACGTTGGGTCGTTACTGTTCAATTGTGTTTCGAATTTAGGACAATAACAACGAGTTAATGGTCTACGAATCTTCAAGATCAGGAGACTGTTCATCTGGTCTCTTGATTGTGCCTTCTATAAACCAGACTTTTTTCTTGCCCCAGAAGTGGTCCTCGTCTATCTAGCTCACTTATCATAATTTTCTCCTTTCAATTGTACATGTATCATCAGTATCCCAAGATTGTCATTAGATGTTATATCGTATGGAGATGTTGTCTTCCTTTGACTGCTTCCATCGCCACTGGTACTCCTGTCAGCACCACCTTTGTCTTAACCGCCGTCTCAGGCCATGCTTCACTCAGAGAGGAGAGAGTATAAGGAAAATAACTAGTTACACGATGGACCACTAGTGCTTCACCTTAGTTAGATTGTGCACCATCGGTGCTTCACCTCCCTAATATATATACAGTATATACACACCTGATAAAAGTCATACACGTAGGGAGAAATAAAAAATTTAAAATTAAAATGTATTTAAATATTAAAAAGTATCATTTTTTCTAAACAAATTAATAAGAAAATAAAGTATGCCATATAAAATATATGTAACAGTGGATACGGCTTCATCGCAATTGTTTAGATAAGTCCATGCTCGTCATTCAAGCAATGACAAAAAGAGAAGGAACCGTGCTGGCTATTTTTTTAAAAAAAATCATTTGGGAAGATTTCTACCAAGCAAGAGCTTCTTTATTGTACTGGGATATTTTTACATAAATAGCCGTTCATATTAATTGTTTACTTTCTCTAGCCATATACATACATTATACATTGATAATACATAATTATACACATTTAATACTTAAATTATACATATAATATACATTCACCGGCTATTTTTAGTTTAAGTTGTAGGATGTACGGCTATTTGGGTTAATTCTTCATTGTACTGGAGGTGCATTGGCCCAAGTATACTCAGAGTTAAATTCAGGAGGTCCAAGTGGAATAAGGTTCCAAGCTATCTAAATTCAACTTGGATAATGGATCAACCATTAGCCCATTTCTGCCTATTCCATTTAGCTTGCCTTTTATTGAACTTCATAGAAAGAAACAACGGGAGGAAAATCAGAGAAAGGGAAAAAGTGAGAAGAAGAAGAAGAAGAAGGAGAGACATCGATGGAAACAACCCTTGGAAAAGTTTAATTTAATTTCGCTTCGTACTCATTTAAAGTATGTCATACATTATATAAAAGGACGTAAAAATAATTATTTTAATGAATAAATAAATAAGAAAGAGAATGGCAATAGGACTAATGTTATTAGAGGCCGACGTACCAGTAAAAATTGCACAGGGCACCCTATTTGGTCGCCCCCATTTAACCTATACCCATTTTTTTTAAACTTTTAACTTGTACCCACTTTTTAAATAACTTCAGCCCCCTTTTCCTCGCTGAGCTGAAGTTCGCCAGTTACAAAGACAAAACTTCAGCTCTAGAGCTGAAGTTCGCCAGTTACAAAGACAAAACTTCAGCTCTAGAGCTGATGTTTCCCAGTTACAAAGACTAAAACTCCAGCTCTAGAGCTGATGTTCCCCAGTTATAAAGACAAAAACTTCAGCTCTAGAGCTGAAGTTCGCGAGTTACAAAACAAAAACTTCAGCTCTAGAGCTGAAGTTCCCCAGTTACAAAGACAAAAACTTCAGCTCGAGAGCTGAAGTTCGCAAGCTACTTCAGGCACGTCTACTAGAATGCTGAAGTTTTGCGTGATTGCCCTTGCTACTTCAGCCCCGTATGCTGAAGTTATGCGAAAAAGCGGGTACACTTGTAATTTTTTTTACAAAGCGGGTATAAGTTAAAACGTGATACAAAAAGCGGATACAGATGCAAATGCCCCCAATATAACCGTAACCAATTATTAATAGCCCAAAAAGAAATCTGATTAACCGTCATTTCGTAGGGTAGTGCCCAGACAGATATCAATCATGTGAGAACATTGTGGCCAGTTGTATGGCAAAGAGGCCAACGTTTTAGTTCGCAGTATGAATCTTCACATATTTAGTGAATTATATATTATTACATTATTTGACTATCCATTTGGTTTATTTTAAGTTTATACTGATACTACATTTGGTGTTGGGAGTTTCGAAAGGTTACTCTGGCGGGCACCGAGGCGACTGGTGGTGGACTGACGTGACCCGAGGTAAAGTGGAAGCCAAAAAAGCGGCTTACATTAAGTTAGTAGAGAGCACCGATAAGGATCAGAGGAGAGCGAACAGAGAAAAATATAAGGAGGCTAGGAAGAAGGCAAAATTAGCGGTCACAGAGGCTAAGACTACTGCTTTTGGTCGGCTTATGAGGAACTTGGGAGTAAATGTGGGGACAAGAAGTTATTTCGGCTGGCCAAAGCGAGAGAAAATAAGGCTCGCGACCTGGATCAAGTGAGGTGCATCAAAGACGAGGACAGTCGAGTATTGATGGAAGAGGCCCAAATTAGGCAAAGATGGCAGTTGTACTTTCATAAACTTCTGAATGATGAGGGGGATGGAAACATCGTGTTCGGGAAATTGGGTCACTCCGAGAGTCACCGAGACTTTAGTTATTGTAGGCTCATTAAGGTTGAGGAGGTCGTGGGTGTGATGGGTAAGATGAGTCGGGGCAAAGTGACCGGACCAGACGAGATTCCAGTTGAGTTTTGGAGATATAGGGGTAGAGCAGGATTGGAGTGGCTGACTGGGTTGTTTAATGTTATCTTCAGGACAAAGAGGATGCCTAATAAGTGGCGGTGGAGTACTATGGTTCTGGTGTACAAGAACAAAGGGGATATCCAGAATTGTAACAACTATAGGGGTATCAAGTTACTAAGTCATACCATGAAATTTTGGGAGAGTGTGGTGGAAGGGAGGATAATTAGGGTAGTGTCTATATCAGAAAATCAATTCGGGTTCATGTCGGGTCGTCCTACTACGGAAGCTATCCACCTTATCAGGAGGTTGGTGGAACTATACAGGGATAGGAAGAGGGATTTGCATATGGTGTTTATTGACCTAGAGAAGGCATATGACAAGGTCCCTAGGGACATCCTTTGAAGGTGTCTGGAGGTGAAAGATGTGTCGGTGGCTTACATTAGGGCGATAAAGGATATGTGTGATGGAGCTATGACTGGGGTTAGGACTGTGGGAGGTGACTCGGAGCCTTTTCCGGTGGTTATGGGGTTACACTAAGGATTTGCGCTCAACCCGTTCTTATTTTTTCTGGCGATGGACGCACTGACACACCATATCCTAGGAGAGGTGACATGGTGTATGTTGTTCGCTGCTAATATAGTTCTGATTGATGAGACGCGAGGCAGCGTTAATGGGAGACTGAAGATATAGAGGCAGGCCCTGGAGTCTAAAGGTTTCAAGTTGAGTAGGACTAAGACGAAATATGTGAAATGTAAGTTCAGCGATGTGACGGGGGAAGCACATGTGGAAGTCAGGCTTGACTCACAGGTCATCCTCAAGAGAGAAAGTTTTAAGTACTTAAGGTCAACTATCTAGGGAGATGGGGAGATCGGCGGGGATATCACGCACCGTATTGGGGTGGGGTGGATGAAATGGAGGTTAGCGTCTGGAGTCCTGTGTGATAAGAAGGTTCCACCAAAACTCAAAGATAAGTTCTATAGAGTGGTGGTTAGACCAGCCATGTGGTATGGAGTTGAGTGTTGGCCAGTAAAGAATACACATATCCAGAAGATGACAGTAGCAGAAATAAGGATGTTGAGATGGATGTGTGGGCACACCAGGCTGGATAAGATTCGGAATGAAGATATTTGGGAGAGGGTGGGCGTGGATCCCGTGGAAGACAAGATACGGGAAGCGCGGCTTAGATGGTTCGGACACGTGCGGAGGAGAAGCCCAGATGCACCGGTTAGGAGGTGTGAGCGGTTGACTTTGGCAGGTACGAGAAGAGGCAGAGGGCGGCCTAAGAAGTATTGGGGCGAGGTGATCAGGCAGGACAGGGCGCAGTTTCAGATTTCCGAGGACATGGCTCTTGATAGGAACATGTGGAGGTCGAGCATTAGGGTAGTAGGCTAGGGGGTAGTCGAGGGTTCTTCCCTCTTTGCATTGGGTAGTCTGATAGAGTTTTGTTTAGGTTTGTTAGCGATCTATGTCGTGTTCACATTGTTGTTTTGCATAGTTTTGTATTGTCCTTTCACTTATTTGTTATTGTTATTTTTTTTTTGGCATCTTTTGTTGTTACATGCATTTTCTCTTGTTTCTTTTCTGATATTATTGTCTCTTCAGTGGAGCCGAGAGTCTCCCGGAAACAGCCTCTCTACACTTTTTGGGTAGGAGTAAGGTCTACGTACATTCCACTCTCCCCAGACCCCACTAGTGAAATTTTACTGAGTATGATGTTATTGTTGTACTGATACTCCATATTTTAGAATAATATATAGTTCTAAATATAACATATTCTTATATAAAAGGACCAAAAACATACATCTTAACAATTTGAAGTATTAAATATGCTCAACCATACATCACATATTTCCTCGTGAGCTTCAAACGCTCATCTTATAGTCCTCTCCTCCATATGTAAAGTTAAAAAAATTTAAAATTAAAGTAACCAAAAACAATTGTATACGAAATGTGTGAAATGACTACCCTAACGAACGAACAAGATTCACATTTTTGCAGATAAAAAGCAGCACATGCATGAGTACAAAAGAAGAATGGAACATTTTCAAGTATTTCACCACTTCAGTTGGGTAAATACTATAACGGAAAATACAGCTATACATATATACGATCAGTGTTTTGAGAGGCGGGGTCATGAGGCGGGAGTTTTACTTGATATGGGGCGAGACATAAACCTCAAGCCATGGAGCAAAAATCCACGGATTTTTAAAATTTTAATTTATAAATTAATAATATAGCATAATAAGAAAAAAAATATAAAAAATACATTAAAATTTCAAAAAAATTAAAAACAAATAAAGAAACTCATAGAAAATAAAATATCAAACATGTTTTTACAAGTATAAACAATGAAATTGTATTAAAGTTACAATGAAATATAAATCTACTATAACGTCTAAATCTTCAAATAATCAAAAATTATAATTTCTTAAAAAAATATTATCAAACAGAACTACACATTTTACCACCCTAATTAGTTACTTAATAAATTTTATTAATATTGTATTTAAAATATTACTCCTTAATGAGTAAATATAAAATTGCTTTTAAATAGCAGCATAATAAAAGTCTATTAATCTTGAGAGACAAAGAACTAAGCCATGAAGATCTAGCAAGTAAAGATGTAAATTTGGCTATCTATTTTCAAAAGAAATGTACAAATGATATTCATGTTTGACCAAAAAATATGAACATTTGAATACTCTCCATGGGGTGGGAAATTTGATAACTAGGTATAAGCTGGAGGGGATGTCCTTCATGGAGTGTATACAAGGTCGACCTATTATGGTGTGTCCTAATCCAAGATGTGGAATAGGGTTTCCAGAGTGACGCTGCCGGTCAGGACAGGGAGTGTGATTTCTCCAGATGTTCGTTCAACTGCATTGTTAAAATCGCTTAGTGTGATTCAGCGTGTCACTATCTTATCCTCGAGTTTCATCTATGTAAGTACTCGAGGGTAGATAATGCATGTGGCGCTCCCATTGTCCACCATAAAACATCTCACATATGTCTCTAATATGCATAAAGTGATAACAAGAGCATCATAGTGAGGAAAAACCAAACCATGGGTATCTGACTTATCGAAGATGATACTTTCTTCGAGTTCGTCGTACCGTTCATGAGTGATCGACCGTTTGAATTTGTGGGTGGTGGTGAATTTTACGCTATTGATCGATGCGTCATTGACCCCTTTGATGATCATTTGAATGGTTCGAGTTGGAGAAGGTGATTTTAGTGGGCTTGGTGTTGTTCACGTCCTCGAGAAAAGTTGGCCCTTCCTCGGTCACTCAACAGCTTTTTCAAGTGACCTTAGTGAAGCATGTTCACGATCTCTTGTCTTAGAGAGATGCAGTCCTCAGTTTTATGACTTTGTTCCTGGTAGAGTTCGTAGAGGACTTTTGAATTTCTGGTGTTCGAGTCGGACCTCATCTTCTGTGGCCAATTCACTTTTGGGTCGAGCTTCTCTAATATGTAGACTATTTCTGAGGGTGAAACACAAAAATTGTGAGCAGATAGTAAGGGGGAATACCTCTCTCGCTTCGGTGAGTCCCTGTTCTTGGCCTAGATGGGCCTTCGTCGTGGCGGGAAGGCAGCATGATGGCGCCTCTGACATATGGTTGATGTCTTTCTCGGTTGGGTCATGGACCTGCTAGATCCCTTCTGTTGTTGTTTCTCCGATCTTTTCTGGGCTCGGATTGTAGTCAACCGTTGGGTTGGTCCATTTAGGTCATCTTTATCAGCTCGAACTCGAGCGCAATAAGCATTGTGTATTTCATCCCAAGTGGTCGGGGATATTTCATGATCCGACTCAACAACTTTATGGTCGCCCTTGAACTGCTTCTGTTCAACCCATTCTGGAAAGCTGCTACAGCTATTCTTTCCGATACATTCGTTAAGGTCTTCCTTACATGGTTGAATCGATCAAGGAAGTCCCTCAGTCCTTCTCCAGGTGATTGTTTGATGGAAAATATACCATTCACTCTCGCCTCTTCTTTCTTAGCTTCGGCATGGGCCATTACGAACTTGCCGGCCGTCTCTTCGAATGTTTCAATGGAACGCGCAGACAATTGTGAATTCCAAGTTAATGCGTCCCCGGTGAGGGTTTCGCCAAACATTTTCAATAAGATCGAGTATACTTGCTCTTTGGCGAGGTCATTGCCTTTTACTGCGATGACATAGTGAGTCACATGATCCTCAGGGTCTGTCGTACCATCGTTTATTTTCAGGTACGGCGGCATTTTGAAGGTTTTAGGTATGGCATGTGATGCGGCTTCCTCAATGTACGATTGCTCAACAAACCGACCGACATCTCTTTTTGGTAAGAGTTTTGGGGAGCCCGGTATTTTGTCTACCCTTTCTTGATGCTCTTTCATTTGGTCTCGAAGCATTTTGTTTTCATTCTCCATCTCTTCCATCTTCCTTAAAATGGATGTGAGGTTGTCGTAACCTGCATTATTAACATTATGAGTGATACCTGCTACAGGGGGAGGAGGGTCATGCCGCTCGACTGTTATTGGTGCAAAGTAGGTCCTTGTACTCTCTATAATCGCCTTTTGAGCGGGTTTGTCAAGGATGCTGGTCAACATATTTGTCAGCCAAGCTTCGAGCAGTTCTTCACCGTCGGTGGTGCCTCTTCCGTTGTAGACGTAGAGGCTCCTTTACCGTGGGACGTTGTGATACTACCATGAGGAAGGGATGAGCCACATCGCCTAAGAGAGGCATTTGGCGTTGCATCCTCACCCTCCGTTTCAGAGACCTCGTTGATGGTGTTTAAGAGGTTGGTGGTGAGATCGGAAATCGCCTTCATACTTTCTTCTCCGTTACCTGCCATGTTAGATCTGTATGCACAAGAAAGTATAGGGTTTTGCATTTTTTTGGCTAGTTATAGATCTGGAAGAAGCTAAAACTTTGGTTAGGAAATCCCCACAGACGACGCCAAATTGTTTGACCAAAAAATATGAACCTTAGGTTAAACTAATTAATTTAATATATGAGAGATTAAGCCTATATAAATATAATAACTTCATATCAACTATCAACCTATGTGGATGATGTAGAACAGTGTCGGAACAGATTTAATGTAACGTGTATTTGATGTTTCAAGGTCAATAATGGGATAGGAATATCAAGCATTAAATAACAATAAATGGCACTAAATGTAAATAAGGAGAATGATTTACCCAATATTGAATGAGGTTGATGATTCTTCTTTCTGACAATGATGAAAGTCAAAAAACTATGAGAATATTGGAGACTTTCTCGGATCTGATGGGAAAAGTATAGAATAATCAACAAAACGAATCTCTTTAAAAAGGTGATATTTGTATTTATCTAGAGAGTCTGCTTTTCAAGAGAGTTCTTATCAGAGAATATTACATGCCTATCACCTGGTCTCTCTATCTATTTATAAGGACACACCCCCAATTAACCCTAAAAGTATAGACAAGGAGGATATCCAATGGAATATTCCCTCGAAAATCATGTTACTAAACTAGTCGTTATTGCTCCTTCTGACACTTGACCTCGGCCATGATCGACTGCTCGGCGGTAGCTCCATTGGTTATTAGTCGACCTCGGCCAAATTTCTTTCGGTATTACCACTCGGTGTCGAATATCTTTAGTCAGTTTTTAACCCATATAATTCACCCACACGATGTTCTCTATTACATCTTATTTGGATGGTTGTTACCTATTGTATTGTATTAATACTTTAAATACGATATCTGTTTTGATTGTTACTTAAATTTTATTGTATCGTATCGTTAAATCAGTCGTTACGTAACGACGAAATGTGCCACTTTATGTAACGACCAATTTGGTGTGGTTGTGTCATTATTTTGTCTTTTTCTCTAGTCTCACCCTTCATTATTATTAAAGAATTTTATTTTATCATTTACCCTACCTTTTTATATAATAAATTTACCCCGTATCATAATTTTTCTTTATTAATATTGCAAGTTTATTCTTCATATTGATGGTGTGTGATATCATGAAACAACACCAAACAATACAATCTATTCAAACATTGTATTCATCAAACGATACAGTACAATACAATATGATACATTATGAAACGATGTGTAACAACCATCCAAACAAGCTGTTAGTAAATATGCAATATTATGGTTCTTCATTTAAGTTATTCACAATCTTCATATTCCTATAGATGAATAAAACTTTAGTTGTTCATTCGTTAAAGAATTTTGAGAGTCAACAATGCTAATTAGTCATGAATTCAACAAATGATTTGCATAGGAACTGTTGGGCGAGCCTCAAACGTAGAGTGTTAGGCGTGTTTAGGGCGCACAAGCGGGCGGTTAATTAGGGGCGTAAGCTTCACAAACTAAGCTCCACACGTGAGCCTCAAGATGTTTTGGTAGTGCCCTGTGTCGGGGCGATCCCTGAACCGAGTCCTAGAGAAGCCTTTTAAAACACTGTATACGATAACCGAAAAATGCAGCAACTCTATTTAGGGGCGTAAACTTCACAGAACTAAGCTCTACATGTGAGCCTCAAGATGTTTTGGTAGTGCCCCGTGCCGAGGCGAGCCCTGAACCGAGTCCTAGAGAAGCCTTTTAAAACACTGTATACGATAACCGAAAAATGCAGCAACTCTATTTAGGGGCGTAAACTTCACAGAACTAAGCTCTACATGTGAGCCTCAAGATGTTTTGGTAGTGCCCCGTGCCGAGGCGAGCCCTGAACCGAGTCCTAGAGAAGCCTTTTAAAACACTGTATACGATAACCGAAAAATGCAGCAACTCCTTTATTAAGAATAAAACTAATTGGGTAGTCCTCTAGTTCACCTTTATATAGCTTAAAGTAAATAAGACTATATCTACTACTTACTTTCTACACATATTCAACAAAAAGTCATTCTCCCGAAAAAGAAAAAGAAATGGCTTGCATTGCTCCTTCAGAGTCGATGAATAATTGCGAGGCTGATCAGAAACTCACCAAAAATCTTCAACCAGTTATTAACTTTTCTTCCATATTGGAGGATGAAGAAACTGATCAATACACTGATAATTTGCATGAGAATTCTTATATTCTTGGGATCAAAGAGTATATAGCAAATAGGAATCTTCACTTATCTAAAGTCATTTCCAGAGAGAAAAGAGCAGCTGTTTTGATATGCCTCTTTCATGGCCTTGAAGGTGAACTTCGTGTAATTCTCACCAAAAGATCCATGAAACTTTCTACTCATCCAGGTAATATCTCTAATTTCTTTTTTGTATTTTTGCCCGATGTCTGGTATCTGCAGTGAGACACGATTAAATTTCAATTTGCGTGAAAAAGTCTCATATTGGGGTAAAGTACCCCCAACAAATGCGACTCCATACGCAGGGTTCGAACCAAAGACTTCTGGTTAAGGCTAAAAGAATATTTTCTACTCCACCACAACCATCGTTTGTTCTCCAATTTTTTTGAGTTCATTTTTTCCTTGGAATGAAAAGTAGCGCATTTGAATATCAGTCTCGTGTATAGTATATGGCTTCAAATTAAAGAACCATTAGCACTTAAGTGGTTAACTAATTGAATCTTCGATTAGTTATTAAAAATTAAGCTAATCTTATTTTCGAATTTTCATTGATGGCCAAGTATGTATCCTTTTACCTTATTTTCTTGGAGAGAAAATGTCTGCCAAATTCCAATTGTGTAAATTAATTTGTTTACAGATTGAACGTAGACATATTTGTGAAAATGTGCGATTCTATTTTGGTTTGAGATTACATTCCCCGACAGTGTATAAGGCTATAGTAGATTATTTGTATTACTTTCTATGTTAAGATTAGAATTGTTATAGGTTACTTTAATCTTATTATGTAAGAAAATATAAACAGTCGGGGCATAGAAGTTAAACTCTTTAAGTTTTAGGACATGGGAATGCAACACGCGAATATCCTAACTTTTTCTGCCACTTTAAACTTTTACTAAAAACAAACATATGAATGACTCTTTATAATCAAAGACGGATCCAAGATTTAGTTTATGAATTCCTATACCAACTTCAAGTTAATAGTACAGTTTTAAATATGCTCCCGCTCGAGTAGTTATACATATTTAGTAAATTCCATAATATATATATTGGGTCCAAGAATAGTATATTGTATTACTATATGTGTATATATATATATAGAGAGAGAGCTTACCTAAAAATTATTAAGTTCACGTGAACTAGTAACCGACCGTTTATAATACTAATGTTTATTATGATGAAGGAGAGGTAGCATTGCCTGGTGGAAAGATGGATGAAGAAGATTTGGATGATTCTGCTACTGCTCTGAGAGAAGCAACAGAGGAGATTGGATTGAAATCCAGTCTTGTTCAAGTTATTACTAACCTTGAACCATTCATATCGTTGGTACTACAATTTTTTGAAATATATATAATTTAATATCACTTCTTTATATGCAAAAATGTAAACTAATTTCTACTTTAAGGTAGATAAATAATTGGTTACTATAAAGCATTCATCATAAGTACAATTTTTATTATTGCAGCATCTACTTACAGTTGTACCAGTAGTGGGGCTATTGTCTAAAGTAGAAGAATTCAAGCCCTTACTTAATGCCGACGAAGTTGATGCTATTTTTGACGTACCCTTGGATATATTCCTTAAGGTAATTATTACCTATGTTACGCGGACTCTTCAAAATGTAGCCGCACTCGTATCGAATTCTTTAAAAATATACTATTTTTAGAGGATCTGACACTTATCCGGCTACATTTTCGGAGAGTCCGAACAACATAGATTATTATTGCATACTCTTTATTTTAGAGTTTTAGGTTTATGTACTAATGAATGATAGAGTAATATTTTTTTTGTCAGAATACTAAAGTATTTGGCAGTTACAACTAAAAGAACTTCTGGTACACCTTCCGTTTCAGTTTATGTGAACTTATTTCCTTTTTGGTCTGTTCCAAAAACAATAACCCCTTTCTAAATTTGGAAACAATTTCGTTTAAACTTACAATTCTACCCTTAATGAGAAAGTTCTATAACCACACAAATACTCTGGGCCTCTTTTTGACTTGTTTAGGACCACAAATTTCAAAAATCTTCATTTTTTTTAAACTGTGTCCAGTCAAATAGGTTCACATAAATTGTAACGGAGGGAGTATTTGTTTATTTAGTTTGTATCATGTCACAATGAGATAAATTTGAATGGAGAAAGATGGCCAGTGATGATTTATATAGCTAACCCTAACTTATTTGGAATTGAGGATAATATTTATTGTTGTTGTTGGTTATTTATAAAATAATTACAAATAAATATATGTGCAAACCATTGATTGATGATTAACCTAGTAAAAAAATAACTAACTTACTACTACTGATTAATTTTTTTATATTGTCGATATTTTTTTTTTTATTTATACAGGAAGATAATCACAGACGTGTGGAAAAGGAGTGGGGAAGATTGAAATATGTATGTCACATATTTGAATATGAGTCGCCTAAGGAAGGAATTTTCCACATAGGGGGATTGACAGCAAGCATTTTGATTCATGCTGCATCTGTCATTTATCAAGAGCCTCCTTCTTTTTCTGAATATCTTCCTGATTTTAGTCAGTTACAATTTACCTTGAACATGAAGAGCAGCTGCTAGTTTTGGGCCGAGACCGATTCAGAATTTAAACTTTACATGTTCAAATATTGGGTTAAGATGATCTCGATATCCGTATGCTAACTTTGGGTGCACTGTCTGTTTCTTTTTTCCCGATTTTCTACTAGAAATATCAAACTTTTATAGATCATGAATAAGTTGATGAAAGTTGATTGCTGATGAGATTATGAACTTAGTGTTATCGTTACTGTGTTAAAACAGAAATTAGAAAACTGTTAGAAGAAACTGAAAAACTGTAAATAATAAGAAATATTCCGAGTCCACAATTTCCTTGTGCGTCTTTAAGGAATTTTAACCCCCTCACAAATTGCCAAGGTAATGGATTAAATCCTCCCAGGATGAAACGGAATAAACCTTCCTGCAACAGTGACAATACAAATTGCAAAATACCAACAAACTCAAAGAACGGAGCAAAATCACACTTACGAATTTGAGAGAGAAACTGCGAAGTAGAATGCAGAATTTTCAGAAGGCAAATTTTGTATTTTCGAGTGAGAGAAAAGGAAGCCATGCCTCGGAATTTATAGGAAATTGTCGGAAGAGGAACAGATCTTTGAAAGGAAGAGGTGCATGTTCATAATGTGAACAGAAGAGAAAAGCAGCGTTCAGCGTTTTGGATTATACATTCCAGTTAATTCCGTTAATGAACTGGCTGGTACTTAATTAATTCTTAAATAATTAATTAAATAAACTTTCTCAAAAAATTAATCTCATCGATCCAAAACCAAAACTAAAACCAAAACCAAATCCAAAGCCGAGCGACGACGACAGCGCAAGGCTTCATTCTCTTCCACTCTTTAAAGATCTCTAAGAAGTGATCCTATATTTATACACACAAGTATAGTTGTCCCTCACCAATGAGGGACAAAATTCATTTGTCATAAATAACAAAAACTCACTTAATTCAAATTTTCTATTTTCCTCTATTTTATTTTCCATCATTTTCCAATTTACACTTCTAATCTTTAAAGCCCAATAACTTAAATTCCAACACTTAGCTAAAAGAAGAAAGAATCACATGGTCCGAGGAGATAAAAATATTGGCTTTTATGTCTTTGTTATATATTAAACGTAGATTCTTGTCTTTCTATATATGTACCATGTTTGCACAATTAATGCAAAAGAAAAAGAGTAAATAAATTATTCAGACGGTAATTTGAAATTGGAAAATTGTGTAAGTTAATTCAACATATAAAAACTATGGATTTAACTTATATATTTACTACAGAAGTTTTATACTTTCAGTTACTATTTAACCTATTGGCACTACAACATTTTAGACCTAAGCCCACACTAACGTAGACAACGCTTATAAGTGTTGCCAAAATTATGTATGGGCACACTTTTCATAGGGTAATTTTGTAGAAAGTTTTTGGCCACGTAATTTAAGAAACGTTTAAAAAGTGTGCCTTTTAAATATAAAGACTACGCAATTTAAGCATTGCCAAATATAAAAAGCTCTTTTCTAACCAGGATTAATCATCTGAATTTCCAGATGGAGCCATATTGTTGATTCAGTATAGTACACTAAATATTAACCATATTACAGATTCCACTACGATATTGTATATTTATATTCTTTTTAATTGTTAATTTTATTTTGACTGTGTAGAAAAATGCGGGTGATACAACTGAAATGGTGACCACAATTATGAAGTTTATTATTCATGCCTTCATGATACTATATGGATACATTTTTTTTTTGTAGAGTTCATTACTAATGCACATCTTTAAACATTGTGTTATTTGTACGTATATTATATAAGATATGTCTTTTTCGAAGTCTGTTATAAGTTTAGCTAATATGTTATTTACGAGTTACTTTAGTGCTTTAGATCATTAAAATGGGATAATAATGTATGTTCTTGAAATAAATTTGATTATAGCATCAACCATAATGTTACGGTATGTACAAATTATTTTAAGAAATGTTTATAACTTATAGCACGCTTCAAAAGTGTGCCATATGGACTGTCAAGTGTGTAGCCTTTTGATTGTAAAGTGGCAGATAAGCTACGCTTCGCAGGTGTTGCTCTAGCAGCCACGCTTTAAAAGTGTGGCTTATAAGGTAACAGAGGCCACACTTTAAAAGTGTAGTTTTAGGCATGAAAAACGTTGTCATACGAGGTAATACAAAACATGACCTTTGTATTTGATAGGCCACACTTTTGAAGCATAGTATCTAAAACAACACTTGAAAAGTGTGGCCTTAGGGAAAAAATTACGCTCATTTAGGCCACTCATAAAAAAACAGTTGCCTAATGTTGAAAATTACAGCCTTTGATCAAATGCCACACTTTTGATAGTTCAGGCCACACTTTTTAGGGGTGGCGAAAGACCTAAAATGGTGTAGTGTGGTTATAGCAAGCAAGGGCGGCCGGAGGGTGACACACCCAAAGCAAGGGCTTTAGGCCCCAAATTTTGGGCGCTATAACTTAAATTTTCTTCAAACATAAGTATCTTAAAGAAAAATAAATATATTTTTTTAATAAAAAAAAGAAAAATTGATTTGTAATTGAAGTTGATAGTTGAGATTTGAATAAGTGTACAAAAATATCTTTGATTTTCTATTTAGTAGGAAAAATTAGACCATTAAATGATAAAAATTTACAAAATTATTGTCTTAACCTCGAAAATTCTTTAAACATAATAGTCACTCTGATATGACGGTTTAACTTATTTTCGAATTAAGAATATTAAAAATAGTACAAACAAAAGATAATACTCTAATTAAAATACACAATCAAATAAAAAGACTTGATTATTTTAAATGCCTATATTCCTTTTTGAAAAATTTGCATACTTGCATTTTTAGAATATTAAAAAAAGAAAAAATTAAAACTGATAAAATCTGACCTATGATCAATAATATTTCAAAAAAATAAAAAATAAATTAGTTATACTATCAATTGAAAATGAATTATTAGACAAACTTGATTATAAAAGTTTATTACATAATAACTTTGTATCTCAAAAAGTTAAAACAACTTACTTCACATAAACTACATAGAAAATTATTTTTTTAAACTTAAGGCGTCTCATCAAGATTTGACTTTAGGTTATTAATTTTCAAGGTTACTAATCTTACTTTTATGATTATTTTAGGTGACCTGAATATCGAAGTTAAACTCAAAAGAAATATCATTCAAATGCTCTTTCTGGTTGCAGTTTCAAAAATGGTTGGCTCTTGTCAAACAAAAATAAATAAAAAATTGCTTTAATGGTTGCTTTGAATGACATGATTCCGAGTGCTAGTTTTTTTGTTTTTTTTGTTTTTTTTTTTTTGGTTAAATTAAATCATCTTATGAAGAGTTTGATAGGTATTTTACTTATATATAATAATGAATTACGTAAGACTGCTTCCTCGTACCAGATGTATGAGTGACATAATATTTATCCTTCAAATCTTAATCTAAGGAAGGAATGAGTAAAAACTTATTAACATGTTCAGAGTCTGAAAATATCTGGAAACAGAAAATGAGGAACATTAACAAGGTTTGAGTCTGTATACTGTCAGAACGAGCCTCCCCTCTTTATGATTAATTGAGGTTGGATCATGACAAATCATGATTTGGCCTCGTGTTATATCGAGTCTCAATATGAAGTTAGATTATTGAATCCTTTATTCAGAGACCGGTCAAGAACGAAATCAGCCAAGACCGAGACCAAGCGGAACAGATATTGAGCGAGAACGAAGGAGGTTATCTAGTCAAGTAATGGTAAGCAGAACTATCTTTGATCGAGCAAGGATCACGACGAAAATCTCGGCACGTATCAAGACGAGGCCGGTTAATGAACCAATCATGGGATTTCTTACTGTATTTAGATTTATACCATAAGTAGAAAACCTCTACAATATAAAAGGGGTCTAATCATTTGTAAAGCCATCAGATTCACGCAATTCAAAGCAATATACTATTCTTTAAGCTCTCAATGCTTTGTTATTTTGTTCATATCCCGTTTTGTTCATTCATTTGGTTCGAGGGTGACTTATCTGGAGGGCCAAGGCTGCACGACTCATTTGGTTTGCTTTTATTTTTCTTTATAGTAAATTTCAATATCAATTTACATATTTCCTCAAGTTTGTGCCAAGTAAAATCATGTGTCCTTAAAACCACATATAAATTCAGTTGTTATCCGTTTTTAGGGTAAACAGTTTGGCGTACACTGTGGGACTAAGGATAATAGTGATTGCTTGGTACTAACTTTCATAACACACACTATTTTATACTTGTTCTTGTGAGTGTCGTTGATTCCAGGATCAACACGTCAAAATCTCAAGAAGCACCCACACACATCGACAATGGCCTTGGTTTCCACGGCGAAAACGATAACATAGCCGCCCCAGGGAACAAAGTACCTCCAGTTTACCTCGATGGAGTCCCGGCTGTAGACCCAATCGACGTCAGTTCTCATATTGTCATTAATGCATATCTGAACGTCGACCCTGAGAATAGCGTCGGCAGAGATGTTCGTTTAGCCAGTCAGAGAGCATAGGCCCGCGAAGAAAGCGGGATCAGCCTTCGAGTAATATGCGAAATGTTGCAGGCTCAACAAGCTGCAATAGCACAACTCCAAAATCAGAACTATGCACCATGCAGAGTCGATCGGTGTCAAGAAGGTCAAACAGAAATGAATCAGGGACCGACCCTGCTATCATGAAGATGCTCGAGGAGCTGACAAAGCGAGTTGAATCGGGGGAGAAGAAGATTGAAGAAAATGACAAGAAGATAGATACATATAACTCCAGAGTTGATCAAGTTCTGGGAGCACCACCGATTTTGAAGGGTTTGGATTCAAAGAAGTTCGTACAAAATCCCTTCCCCCTGAGCGCGGATCCAAAACCAAAAAGTTTCGCATACCAGAAATTCTCAAGTACAATCGAATGATCGACCCCAACGAGCATGTCACTTCTTACACATGCGCGATTAAGGGGAATGATCTGGAAGACGATGAGATCGAGTCCGTTGTTGAAGAAATTTGGGGAGACCCTATCAAAGGGAGCAATGATATGGTACCATAATTTGCCACCTAACTCCATTGATTCTTTTTCCATGCTTGCAGATTGTTGATACCTAATTTTTCCTATATTATTTTCAAAATGCATATATATCTTCAAAACAATACATGAGCATCAATTAATATTTTTTCATAATTTCTGCATTTCTTAAGGATTTTTAATTAATTTATCCCAGTATTTTAATTATATAAACAATCGCTAATTGCATCACAAATGGTTTTATACTAATTTTATTTTATCATTTATATTTATATTAAGCTTTAATTATTTCATGAATAGTCGTATTTACATTCTTTAGGGTTATAATTTCAATGACTTTGCAATAATAGCCCACAAGTGCATAATTACCTTATTTCACAAGAAAAGAACATTTTATATTTTTATAATATTAAGTAGTTATTTTAAATCATTTTATACATCAATAGAATTTTTTTTTATCATTTATTAGCTATTTTATAAATTATTTTATCCAATTAATAAGGTATTTAACAGATAGCCTTTTTTAATTTGATTTCATTTTCGGACCTGGCCCAAAATACCACCCCTGGTCCAATTAAATAACCCTGACCCAATTCTCAAACCAGCCTAACCCCTCAAGATCAAATCCTGGCCGTTGATCTCAAAAGATCGACGGTCAAAGATCAGTTCCTTTTTTAATTAACACCAAACGACCCCCAACCCTAGTCATTTCTTCAACCCCACCGCCCCTGAATCCCTCCTCCTCTTTTCTCTCTATCAATATCTCCCCCAACCCTAGCCGCATTCACCGAAAACCCTTCAATCTATGGGGTTTCCCTTTGATCTTAGGCCCCAGCCGGCCTCATATCTTCACTGATTGTTCGATTTTGTTGTTATTTGAAGGAATCTCGAACAGATTCAACTCAGATTAGGTCTAAGCCTTTCATTTTCTCAATGAACCTGCCTGGGTTCATCTCCGTGTTTGTGAGTACTAACATATTCATGTTTATGGCTTAAATCTATGGTTCCAAACCGGATTTTCTTCTCACCTCGGTCCATTTTTTCAAAACCCTAAGTCTCTTTCTAGTTGAGTATGTTCAGATCCTTGTAAACCTGAGATGATTTTAAATTGATCTGGTGTTTCTCTTTAAAAACCTTCTGTTTTTCCTTATTATTAACCGATTTAGTGTTTCTCTAAAACTAGGGTATTTCTTTGCGTTTCTGCAAAACTTTTTTAAAGAGTTTGAATGTTTAAATCTGTTTCTCTTTGTTTGCTTGACTAGTTTTCATATCTATGTTCTAATTCCTAGGGGTTCTACTTATTTCACTATTTATTTTGATATTTTTTCTGTTATTCTTTAGTTATGTCAATTAAAAAAGAGATTAACTGATTTTATTGCTTAATTAGGGTTCGAAATTATATTTTTTCTGCTGAGATTGTTACTTTCTATGATTTTTACCTATTTTCCTTATTTGTGACTCATCATGATTGGTACTACTTGCCTTGATTAGGTTATTAGCCTGATTTATGGGATTTAATTGCTTTAGCCGACCCCAAATGGTCTTTATTGATTTATTTACCTTATTTAACCTCTAATTTGGCTGTTAATTAATTCTCCCTAATTGAAGGGGTGTTTTCCGGATTCGGTTGAGTTATTTGATTGAGTGTAGCCCCAATTAACTGGTTAATTTATTTTTTATGAACTCTGAATTCTTCTTTGCCTTATTTGTTCTACTCTGCTAAGTGCTATATAATCTCCCCATTTAGATTTTTTTCAAACACACGAACACACATAGAAAAACACAGAAACATACACACAAGCTCCTATTCTCACACCCTCTCAATTGTAGTTTTTTTTTGTTACTTCTATTTGCTGCTCTGTCTAGCCGTCTGAAAGCCAAGGCTAGACCCTTGGATTCTACTTGCTTTCATCTTCCTGTTTACTACTTCCTAACCGGTATGCTCCTATTTCTGTTATCATACTCTATTCAATATGCTATGTAGTAGAACCTATGTCTTTCCTGTTTATTGCTCTTGATCAACATGACTTAATTCTTGTTAACCATTCATGTCATGTATGTTAGTATGGTTAGTATATTCCAGTTTGATCCATGACACTTGTCTACTTGTTTCTCAACTGGCATGCTTCAATTCCTGCCCTGTCTATATTTATTTTTAACCTTAACATGTTCCTAGTCAATTCATGATTCCTGTACTAATATTCTTTAAACTTCTGCTACTTTCTCTGTATGGCGATCTGATTAGCCATTTAACTTCAGCATGTTTCTATTTGATCCATGATACTTGTTTATATGTCTCTGAACTAACATGCTTTAGCTTCTATCACCCTATTCTGCACTATGTGTTCTTCTGGTTGTTTACTCTTAATTTCAGCATGTTGTTCTGATCCCACCTAGTAATAGTTAATTAATTAAGCCAATTTATGCAATGTGAAACCTTGTTCTGTTGGAATTCATGCCTGAACTTAACCTGCTAAATGTGTTTATGTCTTGCTTGTAGTTTTTGTAATTTGTTCACCTCTAAGTCCAAATGATTTTTTTTCTAAAAAAAACTATCTCCTACTATTATATACTATTTTCAATTCCTACTCCTAGATATCTAGGGTCCTGCCCTCCACCCCAACAGTGTGAGCACTGCCTAGGAGTCCATGAGACTCCTCCGAACTATGACACATTGGGGCTTCCAAACTTGTTTACAAAAAATGTTTCTTTGAAAAGATTCTGGTGTGAGTATTGCCCAGGGTCCATGAGGCCCTTGAGAACTTTGACACACCAGAAGCCCACTTGGTGCATTATGAACTACTGGTGTGCTCCAGATTTAATTGAAGGCCTGACTTTCAGGTTGACTTTGGACCTGCCAAGGGTCCCTATAGTATAGTGATTTCCATGATGTAATTCATTTGTATTGGCATGTAATAATAATCTTTGTAAAATAGATATGGGGTTACTAGTAAAAGCTTGGAGGGATTTTTATATATACATTTTGCTGGGTTCGGGTAGAAATCATGCCTATAGGATCGTTGTGACTGTTTATGTGCATTAGAGACCATGCCTATAGGACTTATCTTATTACTTGTGATCATGAATTTTCACACCTACATCCTAGAAATCCTGTTATAGGATGTTTATCAACTCTGCATCACAATCCATATTTATGCATATTCTCAAGTCTCAACGTGTATGCATGTAGAATCTTCTTTGGGAATTATCAAGCTTGTCTAACATTTGTTAACATCTCCACTCACTTAGATATCATGCCCATAGGAAATAAGTGAAAAAAATAGTTTCTCACTTAGACATCATGCATGTAGGAAACACATATCAAAATTAGTCTTGGCACCTAGACATCATGCCTGTAGGAAACACATATCAAAATTAGTCTTGACACTTAGACATCATGCCTATAGGAAATAAATATAAAATCAATCTTGACACTTAGACATCATTCTTATAGGAAGTAAATGCAAAAATCAGTTTATGTGTTTAGATATCATGCCTATAGGAAATAATGCTGGTAATCAGTTTCAGCACATTGAAAGCATGCCTATAGGATCTAAAAAGATGAAGTTTGCTTGTTAAAATCAATCATTGGTTTACAGTTTAGATACCATGTCTATAGGATCCTGCCCGGTTATCACTTAGGCAAGCTTATAGGATAATTAAAATCTTGGGTTTAAAATTGTGATTTTCTTTCTGCTTGGAAACGTGCCCAGAGTCAGTAAGTGATAAAAACCAGTAGGCAAACTGATAGGCACTCACCGCCTTGCTTTAATAAAACTGCTATATATTCTGTCTATGCTCATTTAGATATCCTGCCTATAGGATTCTAAGTCATTAAAAATCACTTGTCTAAATAACATGCATTTGTTTTCCTATTTATGGAGGTAAACATGAGCCCCCTTTAATTGCTCCTTATGTGATAGTCCTATATGATTTTTGTTTGTCGCTTATTTTTCTCCTTTTAAGCAACATAGGTGAGTCTAGAACCACCTTAAAATAGAGGTCCTAAACACCTCCAGGGCCATAGGTAGGGGACGAGTAGCGCACGCATGGGATACGTACCAGATGCTATTAGAACGCTTCAATGATAATTAAAAAGGGGAGGGTAATTGGGTAGTAAAGGAGATGATGACCTATGCGCTAATGCTACGCGTAACACCTCAATTTGGGGAAGGTTACCGAGTATTGCATGGAAGTAATCCTATAGGCTAATAAACCTAGGACCCCTTTTATTTCCATTTTAAAGTAATCTCTATTTGTTTGTTTCATTTTCCTTTAAAGACTAATTCGCTTAAATTGAGTTTGGCCGGGACCCACCGTTGTGGATCTCGAGGGGTTCCTTACACCTTCCCCTCAAAGTAATTTCGAGCCATTACCCAATCTCTGGTGATGTAAATCGGTTTATGAGTTATTTGCTTTAGGTGCCCTAATGCACCTTAATCCGTTAGGTGGCGACTTTTCAAATCTTATACCCCGTCACAAAAGGAAGGGAGTTGTCCCAAAATATCGAAACCCCAAACTCTGCGAGGAAAAAAGGGGGGGTGCGACAGCATGGAGACACTGTTAGGGATTCCCTTAGGCTCTTACCATAACAAACTTGCTTTTGTGAGTTAGTCTTAAGCATACTTTATTATGTTAATATGTGTTCACCCTTTCCCCTTTATGTGAATTTAATTGCCTATTTTTTCAAGCATTTATGATTTCCTTTACTACAGAAACTAACTTGTTTCCTTGTTTTTCTTTCGTAAACGTCTTTTAATTATTAAATACTGCATTTATCATTTTTAACGTGAAATACGTGACAACATGCTATTTATTGTTTCATAAATCATGCTCAACATCATATTCCACTCGTGCATAATCAATCCTATAGCAACGCTTGATGAGTGTTTGCGCCCTTCCAATATATCACCCTTTAAATCCGGAAAGGCTTATTTGCGGTAAAATTAGTCTATCAATGGTGTAGTCGACGGTTACGTGCCTTCCCCTCTCAAGTTGTCCGCTTGAGGGTACCAATTTAGAACTCTATAGAAACCTTACTCTGATTTATTGTACATGCATCATGGTCAAATCCTAGCCAGGGTTAATATGATGTCCACATAATGACCCTTTAGGAAAAACCTTATCCAAAGTCCACTGGGGTTTCCATAATCCCAACGGACGCAACCACGATTTTGTGCATTAATTTTGGAGAAATAAGTGCCAATATGCTAATAATATATGTATGAGTAGTCGAATCTGGAGGGGGGAAAGGGTCTAACCTTATTTGTTTTGTAGAAAATGAGGCACAAAGTCCCCAGGTTCGGCATGGTCCAAATAATACCACCATTGTTGCTAGATTGGTGGGAGGACCTTTCTCCAAGTGACAAAGACTATGTGAAAAGGGTCCTCGAATACTTACCCTCTTTACTGGATATCCAACCAAACAATATGTTGATCGAAGCTGCCACTATGTTTTGGTATGGAGAAAGGTTTGTGTTCTGTTTTGGCAACATAGAAATGAATTCTTTCTTGGAGGATATAGGGGATTCGCTGGATTACCTTGGGACAGTCCGGGTTTATTGGTCCCGAAAAACCGTGCCGCTAGGGGCTTCCTGAAAATGATGGGTTTGAAAAAGAACAATGATTTGGAGTGACTGAAGGAGTCCTACATACACTTTAAATACCTCTATGAACGATATGGTCATAGAAAATCTTATCTTATCTTCCATGATGAATTCTCTATCACTTCCTTGGGTCATATTCACCGTAGGGTTTTTGTGTTCGTTGTTTGCTTCCTGGGCATGATAGTATTTCCAAGCAAAGGAGACATGATTCACACTAGACTGGCTATGGTAGACAAAACCTTAATGGAGGGGATCCAGGGTCAAACATATATTATTGTCCCTATGATTATAGATGACATCTACCGAGCCTTGGACCGCTGCCAGAAGGGGTTCAAACACTTTGAGGGTTGTAATCTGCTACTACAGGTTTGGTTATTGAAACATCTCCAAAAGGGTCAATATAGTCAAGAGTTTCCAAGAAGGGTGTGTAATGATCATATAGCCGTCCATCACCTTAAGAGAATGACTTACATCCCAGACAGGTTTGCTCAACCAGAAAATGCTACAGAGTGGGCGCAGTTTATTTTGACAATTTGACTAAGGACCAGGTTCAATGGATGTTCGAATGGTTCCCCACTAGTGAGTTCATCATCAGTTATTGGGACGCTTCGCACCTGGTGTTGATTGGGTTAAGGGGCATATACCCTTATGTTCCCATCAGGGTTATGAGACAGGTAGCCAGGAAGCAAGTCATTCCGCGAGTTTCTAAAATGAGTCATTACCGGGCAGATTTTCAGGATGACGACATCCCGTACAAATGTGAAGCTTAGCATATGTGGCATCTAAAGGTTATTGTAAAAAGGAATACCATCGATCCAGACAGATACCACGCATGGCATGTACGCTTTCACCTATCATGGATGAAAGACAGCATAGCAGGGGTAGTTGACCTGGGAATCGGTCGGGAAAACAAGGTCATAGCTAAGTTGCTGAAGCACAAGTGAAATATAATAAACTATGCAAAAGGGTTCATGAGTCCAAGGCCGAGCATCTGGATCAACACAAGAGTGATATGGAACTGATCAATGAATTGAGGGAAAGGGATATCAAATCTAATGAAAGGCTGGAATATTTGGAGCAGGGTCTGATGGAGCTGGAGGGGAAGACGAGGAAAAGAGTCGCCGACTGCCAGAATGCTGAGGGAAGTGAAGAAGGACATCTAGCGAGACTATACCTGCTGTTGGGCATGCACGATCTGGGGAACCTGATCGATAGAGCCAAGAAGATCAAGACTGGGGAAGGTCCTTCTGGGACCATGTAGATTACATTTACTTGCTTTTTCCAATTGTAATAAGGATGAGTGCCATTAATGACTGATCTTATTTAGTGTCGTTTTAGATTCATCTACTTTTACATTAATGAAATGAGGCAATTATTGGCACTAAAATTCTCCAAATCAACTGTCGCTAGGCCTACCTCGGGCATAATGAGGCTCCCATAATAAGGGTGAAATTCACATTTCCGCAATATGTGTTTAAATACTGCAAATACAGAATCCTTATTGACTTGGTTACCTTTTGTTTTTCTTTCCTTTTTTGATTATTCCCATTCCTTAAGGTTGGTTCACGCATACTGGCATCATCAGCTTATCATACCAGATCTAGGGGCCCTCCACCTTCTCCTCCTCCAAGTGTACAGAAAGGCAAAGGGAAAGCTAACATGGATGATATGAACGGCATCATAACAGATAACATTGCACATGTTCAGAATGTGGAATCTTTCGATGGTCGAGGCATTCAAGAACCAAATGATTTGGTTTTATGGCTTGAGCAGAAGATACTTGCACTACAGGGCGAGCTTGAGCAGGTCCGTAACTTGGCAAATATCTCCCTCACATTGAATGTCCCAGACACCCAGAACCCTACACCACCCCATAAGACACCCAAACAACACCCACAAAATCCTCCCGCGCCTCACCAGTATACAACCCCTCCTCAAAATCAGCATCTCCTTACTCAATACCTATAAAACACCTACCATACTCCCCAAAATACCCCACAAATTATTCCCGAACCTCAAAACTCCACCAATGATCATCATTATGCCCAAACTCCTGGCCTTCACCCCTATATACATAGAAAACCTACCTCACTCCACTCAACCAATATCTTATACACCAGAATCCGCTGAGAAGGACCTGATCATCAAGAACATGGCTGAAGAGCTCAAGAAGTTAGCAAGTCGGGTTCAGGGTGTTGAAGGGGGTAAAGGAATAAAAGGTCTGAACTATGAGGATTTGTGCATACAACCGGATGTGGAATTGCCGGAGGGTTACAAACCTCCCAAGTTCAAATTTTTTGACGGAACAGGTGATCCCAAGGTTCATCTGAGGACTTATTGGGACAAGCTCGTGGGGGTCGGAAAATATGAAAGGATTCGAGTGAACTTCTTCATGAGGAGTCTTATCGGAGATGCCCTATCCTGGTTCATAAGCCAGAATCCTAAGAAGTGGGCCAATTGGGTGAGCATGGTGTCATATTTCATGGATAGGTTCATATTCAACACAGAGAATGCACTGGATGTTTTCTATATACAGAACCTCAAGAAGAAGCCAACTGAGACCTTCCGCGAATATGTTACTCGGTGGAGGTCAGAAGCAGCGAAAGTCAGGCCGGCGATTAGATGAGGATCAGATGAATAAATTCTTTGTCAAGGCACAGGATCTGCAATATTATGAAAGGCTAATGGTCATTGAGAACCATAAGTTCTCTGATATCATCAAACTCGGAGGAACGATTGAAGAGGGTATTAAAAGAGGGATGGTGACAAATTTTGAGGCACTGAAGACCATGAATAAAGCATTGCAATCAGGCGGTATATCGAAGAAGAAAGAAGTGGGAACAATAATGGTTTCCCAAGGCACAGAAACTCCATTTGTATAGAAAACACCTCCACCCACATATCACCTCCCAGATATTCCCAACCTGCTACCACCTACCACACCTATAACACCCAACCATCCTATTATATGTCACCTCCAACTTGTCCAAACTACCAAAACCCAGGCCTAATTTTGACCACAAACTACCCACACAGTACATCGCCATTGCTGAACCCATCGACCAACTGTACAAAAGGTTGAAAGCCGCTGGATATGTCACCCCTATTCCCGCTGCAGCAATGGAGAATTCATCTTAATGGGTCAATCCAAACAAGACCTGTGCATATCATTCCGGCATGAAAGGACACACTATTGAAAAATGCCGCACCTTGGAGTGGAACCATCAAGAAGTGATTATCCATGGAGATGGGAACAACCCCATTTACACCAATCAGACTATTCTGGTGATTGAAAACAGAAGAAAATTAGGCGGAGAAAACCTACCATCGCATCGAGCGTGTTAACGCAATTGAAAAGGATAAATGGTGGAGTAGCAAAATAGAAAGTATACTGGAATGGAAAGGGTACAAACCTGGAAGGGGGCTCGGTAAAAACCTTCAGGGAATCTCCAAGCCAATACAATTGAAATGGAATGGTACAACATTTGGGCTAGGGTATCAGTACACCTGGCAGGAATACGATGATTGGTCACCGCCATGGCGTGGTCCATACTATCCACTTGAGAAGCCTCTGCCACACCTGAATCAGACCTTCCGTCAGGCCGATATTATATAGGGATCAGAGGAAGAAGAAGCGTTGGCAACAATAAGGAATTTATTCTTGGAAGATGATGATATGGACTGTTGTGTGATTGTCGAGGAGGAGGAGGAGGAAGGCCCTACCATCCAAGCTGTGGAGAGATGAGCATTCCTCAAGAACTGGACTGTTAGAACGTCAAGGGCCCGACGAGTTCCGGGGTATCAAGGATGAATAACATTGTTCACTTTTCTAAAAAAAATTATTTCCACTTTTGCATTTTTTCTTTTGTCCTAAATAGTATTTTTAATGTTCCAAAAAACGTCATTTGAGTTATTCACAATCATTTTATTTGACATTTTAAATGGATTGATGTTTTATTATTACTATTTTTCTTTCATATATTTATCCCTACAATATTATTATTTCTTATCTTGATGAACCAACGACTGTGATATGTAATGAGACAATGCAACAGAAGGACAGTGATTCAGAAGAAATAGAAGAAGAGGATGTAACACCTGAAGAGATCATCACAGAAGTAGAAAATTTTGAAAAAAAGCCCTAGTCCAACTTGGACGAAACTGATATAGTCAACTTGGGAGATTCTGAAACTGTTAAGGAGACCTGCATCATCATCCATTTGTCACCATCAGAGAAAGAGGAATACACTCGATTCTTGAAGGAGTATGAGGAAATCTTTGCATGGTCATATGATGATATGGCATCCATTGTGGCCCACAAGCTGCCCACAAATCCAGTGTGCCCGCCCGTAAAGCAGAAACTCAGGAAATTCAAGCCTGATATGAGCTTGAAAATCAAAGAGGAGGTTACTAAGCAGATCAAAGCCAAGTTCCTCAAGTTAGTTGAATATCCAACTTGGCTAGCCAACATTGTGCTAGTTCTGAAGAAGGACGGGAAAGTTAGAGTCTGTGTTGATTATCGGGATCTAAACAAAGCAAGTCCCAAGGATGATTTTCCACTACCAAACACATACATTCTGATCGACAATTGCGCCAAGCATGAACTCCAGTCCTTTGTAGATTGCTTTGTCGGTTATCATCAGATTTGGATGGACGAAGAAGACGTAGAGAAAACAGCCTTCATTACACCATGGGGGGGGGGGGTGTACTGTTACAAGATGATGCCATTCGGCCTAAAGAATGCTAGGGCCACATACATGAAGGCCATGACTACTATTTTTCATGACATGATACACAAGGAGATCGAGGTATATGTGGATGATGTCATCATTAAATCCAAGAAGGCCGCAGATCATATAGCAGACTTGAGGAAACTCTTAGACAGACTACGGAAAACCTAAAGCTAAACCCCGTAAAGTGTGCATTCGGGGTTCCTGCCGGAAAATTATTGGGATTCATCGTCAACCGCCGGGGAATAGAATTGGATCCATCGAAGGTCAAAGCCATCCAAGAGTTACCACCTCCAAAAAGCAAGAAAGATGTTATGAGTTTCCTGGGACGCATTAACTACATTAGTCGTTTCATAACACAGTCCGCAGTAATATGTGAGCCGATTTTCAAAATGTTGAAGAAGGACGCTGCAACTAGTTGGACCGAGGATTGTCAAAAGGCTTTTGACAAAATCAAGAGTACCTATCAACACCACCAGTTTTAGTCCCGCCAGAGCCAGGTAGACCACCGTTACTCTACCTTGCAGTGCTAGATGGAACTTTTGGCTACATTCGGGGACAGCACGATGAGACAGGGAGAAAAGAACAGGCCATCTACTACCTGAGTAAGAAGTTTAGACCCTACGAGGCACGGTACTCTCTACTGGAATGCACCTGCTGTGCTCTAACCTAGATAGCTCAGAAGCTGAGGCACTACTTCTGTGATTATACGACATATCTCATATCAAGAGTGGATCCCTTGAAATACATCTTTCAGAAGCCCATGCCCACTAGGAAGCTGGCTAAGTGGAAAATCTTGTTGAGTGAATTCGACATTGTCTATGTAACTCAGAAAGCGGTCAACGGACAGGCACTGGCAGACCACCATGTTGAAAACCCTGTGGGAGGAGAATATGAACCCTTGAAATCGTATTTTCTCGATGAAGAAGTATCATTCGTAGGAGAAGACGTTGTTGAACCCTACGACTGTTGGAGAATGTTCTTTGATGGAGAGGCGAACTTCAAAAGAGTCGGCATTGGATCCGTCTTGGTATCAGAAACTGGTCAACATTATCCGATATCTGCGAAACTCAGATTCCCCTACACCAACAACATGGAGGAATACGAAGCTTGCATATTAGGGCTCAACATGGCTATTGACATGAGCATTAAGGAACTGCTAGTAATCAGCGATTCGGATTTGCTTGTGCACCAGGTACAAGGAGAATGGGCTACCAAGAATCCCAAGATATTGCCATATTTGCATCATGTGCAAGAAATGAAAAAGAGGTTCACAAAGATAGAGTTTCGGCATGTTCCCAGAATTTAGAATGAGTTTGTCGATGCATTGGATACTTTGTCATCAATGATACAACATCCATACAAGAACTTCATCGATCCTATCCTAGTAAGGATCCATAATCAGCCGGCATATTTTTCTCACATCGAAGAGAAGACAGACGGTAGGCCTTGGTTCCACGACATCAAGGAGTATTTAGAAAAAGGGAGAATACCTGGAGCATGCAAACCATATTCAGAAACGCACGCTTCGGAGGTTGTCCAATCATTTCTTCCAGAGTGGAGGAACCCTATATAGAAGAACTCCTGATATGGGACTATTAAGGTGTGTCGACGCAAAGGAAGCTTCTCGAGGAAATCTATGCCGGAACCTACGGCCCGCATATGAATGACTTTGTCTTGGCCAAAGAGATAGTCAGCGCAGGTTATGTTTGGATGACCATGAAAACAGATTGCATCCGGTATGTTCAGAAATGCCATCAATGTCAAGTACATCCAGATATGATAAAAGTGCCACCAAACGAGCTTAATGCAACAAGCTCACCTTGGCCCTTTTGTCGCTTGGGGAATGGATGTCATTGGTCCAATCAAGCCCACCACCTTAAATGGGCATCCATTTATTCTAGTAGCTATCGACTACTTCACTAAATGGGTTGAAGCTGCATCTTACAAAGCTGTAACTAAGAAGGTCATTGCGGATTTCGTTCGCGGCCGAATTTTTTGTCGATTTGGGGTTCTAGAATCCATCATCACTGACAACGCCACCAATCTCAACAGAGATCTGATGAAAGCCATGTGTGAGACTTTCAAAATCAAGCACAAGAATTCCACAGCATATAGACCCCAAATGAACGGAGCCGTGGAAGCTGCCAACAAAAACATCAAGAAGATAATAAGGAAAATGGTAGAGAATCACAAACAATGGCACGAGAAGCTACCATTCGCCTTACTGGGATACCGTACCACAGTCTGCACATTAATCGGGGCAAATCCCTATCTGCTGGTTTATGGTACTGAGGCTGTCATTCCCGCCCAAGTGGAAATTCCATCTTTAAGAATCATACAAGAAGCTGAGCTCAGCGACGCAGAATGGATAAGGAACCGCTATGAGCAGCTAGCTCTCATAGACGAAAAGAGGATGAATGCAGTATGCCACGACCAGCTTTATCAGAAATGAATGTCCAGAGCTTTCAACAAAAGAGTCAAGCCAAGACAGTTCACACCGGGGCAGATGGTGTTAAAGAAGATCTTTCCGCATAAAGATGAATCCAAAGGGAAATTATCTACCAATTGGAAAGGTCCTTACATGGTCCACAGAGAGTATTCATAAGAGGATCACTCATATTCGCATAAATGGACGGAAAAATCTGGCCAAAGCCAATCAACTCAGTGCAGTCAAATGATACTATGTGTAAACTGTTTGTGTTTCTTCATATAATGTAAATTGAACTACGCTCGACTTGATTCTCGATTAAGAGGGGATACGTAGGCAGCCCTGTGGGTTCGGTCATATTTTAATAAAATTTCCATTTTCCCCATCATCAGAAACTGGGGCAGAATTTTGAAGAGGATAGAGCAGTCAGAAACGTTGTCTAGTTAACCGGGGAAGAAGTTTTAGGAGGACCCTCAAAATTCTACGGCAGAAGAAGTCGGAAAGTGTCTGATCGTGCCACAGTCACTGGTTCATCTAACCAATTTCTAAACTATATTTTACTATGTCTTTGAAAACTATGCATGTCTGCTTTTAAAATAAACTCTACTTTAGCAAATGCTGCCTCATTAAATTTAACAGAATCTTCAGACAGAGCGAAGCAAATCAAGCAAGCGGACAAAGACACGAACCAACCTTCCGCCTGCAAAACTCGCGATCTTTCTTTGAATGCAGGATAAGGAATATGCATACCTTGGAATCACCGCCTTCATAACAACAAAGATACTGAACTCATTCCTAGCTAAGAAATACTTTGTTATCACCTATTATTTATTCATTACATGAGACCATTGTTTCAAATCTTGCATGAGGCTAAGCCCTGCCTCCCTATTTACATAAGGCTAAGCTATGCCTTATATTTGCACGCAACTAAATTCTATCTCAATATCGCATGAAGCTAAGCCCTGCCTCCATATTTTCATAAGGCTACTCTGCCTTCTATTTGCATGAGGCTAAGCTCGGTCCCGAACCTTGCATGGGACTGAGCCCTATCCCAAACTTTGCATGAGGCTAAGCCTTGCCTCCCTACATGCATAAGGCTAAGCACTACCTTCTCTTTGCATGGGACTAAGCCCTATCCCGTACTTTGCATGGGACTAAGTCCTGCCCGAACCCTGCCTCCCTACTTGCATAAAGCTAAGCACTGCCTTCTCTTTCCATGGGACTAAGCCCTGTCTGGAACCCTACATGAGGCTAAGCCCTGCCTCCCTATCTGCATAAGGCTAAACATTGCCTTCACTTACATAAGGCTAAGCCCTGCCTTCCCTTTGCATGGGACTAAGCATTGTCCGGAACCCGCACGAGACTAAGCATTGTCTCCCTTGCATTATTTATTCTATTCTCTCGGGCTAAGCTCTGCCCTTAACTCCATGCGAGACTAAGACTTGTCTTGTCACTCCTAGAATCATGTCTTTGCACCTCATGGGCTGAAATATTGCCAGCTTGTCTGAAGGCGTCATAGTCTGAAGGCACCATCTTAATAGCCGGAAGACACCATGCCACGGCCTGAGGATCTCTCAAAACTTGCACATCATTATTCAAAGGCGTCATGGTTTGGAGGCACCATTTTCATGGCCTGAGAACACCATTTCATGGCCTACAAATCCCTTACCGCTCAATTCATGGCCCGGGACATCATGGTCTAAGGACAGCATCCTCAACCGTCCAAAAACAATCATCATGGTCTAAAGGAAATTTGCATCAAGTGCGTCTTCTATTTGCAGGTAACCCGATGAGAAACCATTACCCCAATGGGAGCAATCCTGCTCCATTTCCTTCATACTATTTCAAACCTGACTGCCCACCATAACCATTTCACCTATTCGAAACCTTATATCCGTCTTTCTGATAACTTCATCGGTATATTTCACCAGTGGATCCAGAACTACACACGGCCTGATTCCTGTAAGAACCAGGGATATGTAGGCAGCTTGAAAATCAGAGTTCAGCCTATGTCTCTCAAATCACCCTACTCGATCAAAATTGGCCATCATATATTTACCCGATAACTCTTGCATCCTTCCCGGGTAAAGAGAGGTAGTTGTTGATACCCAATTTTTCCTATATTATTTTCAAAATGCATATATATCTTCAAAACAACGCATGAGGATCAATTAATATTTTTTCATAATTTTTGCATTTTTTAAGGAATTTTAATTAATTTATCCCTGTATTTTTATTATATAAACAATCGCTAATTGCATCACAAATGGTTTTATGATAATTTTATTTTATCATTTATATTTATATTAAGCTTTAATAATTTCATGAATATTCGTATTTACATTCTTTAGGGTTATAATTTCAATGACTTTGCAATAATAGCCCACAAGTGCATAATTACCTTATTTCACAAGAAAATGACATTTTGTATTTTTATAATATTAAGTAGTTATTTTAAATCATTTTATACATCAATAGAATTTTTTATCATTTATTAGATATTTTATAAATTATTTTATCAAATTAATAGGATATTTAACAAATAGCCTCTTTTAATTTGATTTCATTTTCGGACCTGGCCCAAAATACCACCCTGGCCCAATTAAATAACCCTAACCCAATTCTTAAACCCGCCTAACCCCTCAAGATCAAATCCTGGTCGTTGATCTCAAAACATCGATAGTCCAGGATCATTTCCTTTTTTAATTAACACCAAACGACCCCTAACCCTAGTCATTTCTTCAACCCCGCTGCCCCTGAATCCCTCCTCCTCTTTTTTCTCTCTAAATGTCTCCCCCAACCTAGCCGCCGTCACCTGAAACCCTTCAATCTATGGGGTTTCCTTTTGATCTTAGGCCCCAGCCGGCCTCCTATCTTCACTGATTGTTCGATTTTGTTGTTATTTGAAGGAATCTCGAAGAGATTCAACTCAGATTCGGTCTAAGCCTTTCATATTCTCGATGAACCTACCTGGTTAATCTCCGTGTTTGTGAGTGCTACTATCTTCATGTTTATGGTTTAAATCTATGGTTCCAAACCGGATTTTCTTCTCACCTCGGTCCCTTTTTTCAAAACCCTAAGTCTCTTTCTACTTGAGTTATTTCAAATCCTTGTAGATCTGAGATGATTTTAAGTTTATCTTGTGTTTCACTTTAAAAACCTTCTATTTTTCCTTATTATTAACCGGTTTAGTGTTTCTCTAAAACTAGGGTTCATCTCTTTGCGTTTCTGAAAAACTTTACTAAAGAGTTTGAATGTTTAAATATGTTTCCCTTTGTTTTGCTTGACTGGTTTTCATATCTATGTTCTAATTCCTAGGGTTTCTACTTATTTCACTGTTTATTTTGATATTTTGTTTGTTATTCTTTAGTTCTGTCAATTAAAAAAGAGATTAACTGATTTTATTGCTTAATTAGGGTTCGAAATTATATTTTTTCTGCTGAGATTGTTACTTTCTGTGATTTTTACCTATTTTCCTTATTTGTGACTCATGATTGGTACTACTTGCCTTAATTAGGTTATTAGCCTGATTTACGGGATTTATTTCCTTTAGCCGACCCCTAAATGGTCTTTGATTGATTTGTTTACCTTATTTAACCTCTAATTTGGCTCTTAATTGATTCTCCCTAATTTAAGGGGTGTTCTCCGGATTCCATTGAGTTATCTGATTGAGTTTAGCCCCAATTAACTGGTTAATATATTTGTATACCTTATTTATGAACTCTGAACTGTTCTTTGCCTTATTTGTTATACTCTTCCAAGTTCTATATAATCTCCCCATTCTGGGTTTTTTCAAACACACGAACATATATAGAAAAACACAGAAACACACACACAAGCTCATATTCTCACATCCTTTCAATTGTAGTTTTTTTTTCTGTTACTTCTATTTTCTTCTCTGTCTAGCCGGCTGAAAGCCAAGGTTAGACCCTTGGATTCTACTTGCTTTCATCTTCCTATTTATTACTTCCTAACTGGTATGCTCCTATTTCTGTTATCATACTTTATTCAATATGCTATGTAGTTGAACTTATGTCTTTCCTGTTTATTGCTATTGATCAGCATGACTTAATTCTTGTTAACTTGTCCTATCATGTATGTTAGTATAATTAGTATATTCCGGTTTGATCCATGACACTTGTCTACTTGTTTCTCAACTAGCATGCTTCAATTCCTTCCATTTCTATGTTTTTTTAACCTTAACATGTTCCTAGTCAATTCATGATTCATGTACTAATATGCTTTAAATTCCTGCTACTATCCTTGTATGGCTGTCTGATTAGCCATTTAACTTCAGCATGTTTCTGTTTGATCTATGATACTTGTTTATATGTCTATGAACTAGCATGCTTTAGTTTCTATCACCCTACTCTACACTATGTGTTCTTCTGGTTGTTTACTCGTAATTTCAGCATGTTGTTATGATCCCACCTAGTAATATTTAATCAATTAAGCCAATTTATGAAATGTGAAACCTTGTTCTGTTGGAGTTCATGCCTTAACTTAACCTACTAAATGTGGTTCTGTTTTGCTTGTAGTTTTTGTAATCTTGTAATCTGTTCAACTCTAAATTGAGTTTGGTAGGGATCCACCATTATGGACCTCGAAGGGTGCCTAACATCTTCCCCTCAAGTTAATTTCGAGCCCTTACCCAATCTCTGGTGATGTAAATCGGTTTATGAGTTATTTGCTTTAGGTATCCTAACGCGCCTTAATCCGTTAGGTGGCGACTCTTCAAATCCTATACCCTGTCCCAAAAGGAAGGGAGTTATCCCAAAATGTCGAAACCCCGAACTCCGCGATGAAAAAAATTGGGCCGCGACACAGATTCCTTTATTAAGGCACACGCCGGAGCTATAAAGGTCGAGACTAGGAAGTCGGACTTCTTCAAGGTGAAACAGAAAAATAACGAGATGCTCAGAGAGTTTATGTATCGGTCCAAATGGAACGTATGGATATACCACCGGTTGCCGATGATTGGGCCGTTCAGGCCTTCACTCAAGGATTAAACGTTTGATGTTCGGTGGCTTCACAACAATTAAAGCAGAACTTGATCGAATACCCAGCTGTCACCTGGGCTGATGTGTATAATCGGTATCAGTCGAAAATTGGGGTCAAATACGACCAACTGGGGGCCCCTTCCGGGTCCATTTATTCTATCAGGCATGTCGATAGAGACAAAAGGGACATTGGTCGGGAACCACAACCAAACAGGGATCGTTATCAGCCATATAATGGAGATCGAAGAAACAATGGACCTGGGCGCAACCCCGTTCGAGGTGAAATGAGAAATGATCGGGGTCAGAGCTCTCGAGGTTTCATGAGCAAGAATGGTTTCGATAGGAATGTCAAGCCCAAAGAAGCACCATGTCTATCAGAATTTAACTTCAACGTTAATGCATCATCTATCGTATCAGCCATCGGACGCATCAAAGATACTTGATGTCCTCGACCTTTGTAGACCGATCCAGCCCAGAGAAATCCCAATAAAATGTGCAAGTATCATGGCACCCATTGCCTAATATCGATCGCATGATCAATGCCACGACCAACCACAAGATTCTCAGTTTTCTCGATGTCTTTCCGGGTAAAACCAAATACAGTTGAACCTAGAAGATCAATAGAAGACCTCGTTTATCACTAAGTACGGCACCTACTGCTATAATGTAATTCCATTCGGGCTAAACATGTTGGTGCAACTTATCAACACCTAGTAATTCGTATGTTCAAAGAACAAATAGGAAAATCAATGGAGGTTTATATTGATGACATGTTAGTTAAGTCCCTGAGAGCATAAGACCATTTGAAGCATTTGCAGGAAACTTGCGGTATACTGAAGAGATACAACATGAAGCTCAACCCAAAAAAATGTGCATTCGGGGTCGGCTCAGGATAGTTTATCTACTTCATGTTATCCAATCAAGGATTCGAGAAAAACCCCGATAAAATCAAAGGTATCGAGGACATCATGATAGTAGACAACGTAAAGGTCGTGCAGAGGTTAACGGAGCGCATAACCGCCCTGGGGCGATTCATTTCATGATCCTCAGATAAGAGTCATCGATTCTTCTCGTTACTAAAGAAGAAGAATAACTCCGCCTGGACTCCGGAGTGTCAACAGTCCATGGAGGAGCTACAACGGTACTTATCGAGCCCGCCGATGCTTCACACGTCAAAAATGGACAAGCAACATTACTTGTATTTAATAGTGTCAGAAATAGTGGTAAGTGGAGTCTTGGTCTGAGAAGAACAAGGTACGCAATTCCCTATCTATCTTGTTAGTCGGACCTTAGGTGAGGCCGAAATCAGGCATCCCCATCTAGAAAATTTGGCGCTCTCTTTGATAACCGCCTCTAGGAAACTAAAGCCATACTTTCAGTGTCNCCCCCCCCCCCCATATGTGTTGTGACAGTATATCCACTTCGAAATATTTTTCATAAACCCAAATTTTCGGGTCGATTGGACAAATTGGCCGTAGAAATCAGCGGGTACGATATTGAATATCGACCCCAAACAACCATCAACTCTCAAATCTTGGTAGACTTCGTGGCTGACTTCACACTGGCCCTCGTACCTGAGGTTGAAAGAGCACTGTTAGTAAATTATGGTACATCCTCAAGAATCTGGACCCTCTTTACAGACGTTGCCTCAAACTCCAAGGGGTCCGGACTCGGCATCATGCTGAAACCACCCACAAGTAACGTAGTTAGACAATCTATCAAAACTATAAAATTGACTAACAATGTGGCTGAATATAAGGCCATGATTGCAGGTCTCGAATTAGCCAAAGGCTTGGGAGCCGAGGTGATAGAGGCCAAATATGACTCCTTCCTCGTGGTGAAAAAGTTTAACGGAACCTTTGAAGTTTAAGAAGACCGAATGCAGAGATACTTGGATAAGCTACAGGTAACTCTACACCGATTCAAGGAATGGACCTTGCAACATGTACCTCAAGATTAGAATAGTGAGGTAGATGCCCTAGTAAACCTAAGGTCATCGGTCGGAGACAACAAACTCAATTCGTGGGTTGTCATACAACTCATGAGATCGATGGTCGAAGAAGGTCACGCCGAGATAAACTCCACAAGTTTGAACTAGGATTGGAGAAACAAATACATAGAGTGTTTAAAGAACGGTAAGCTCCCATCAGATCCAAAAGGATCGAGAGCCCTGCGCACAAAGGCAGCATGATTCACCCCTTCCGAAGACGGAACATTGTTCAGAAGAATGTTCGATGTTCCATTAGCGATAGGTTTTGGGCAAGGAGATACCAAATACTTTCTAAGGGAAGTCCACGAGGGCACTTGCAAAAATCATTCCGGCGCCGAATCATTCGTCCACAAAGTGATCAGAGCCGGTTATTATTGGATCGACATGGAGAAAGATGCAAAGGAGTTTGTTCGAATGTGACAAGTGCCAAAGGCATGCACCAATGATTCATCAACCCGGAGAACTGCTCCATTCGGTCTTGTCCCCATGGATGTTCATGAAGTAGGGAATGGATATCTTTGGCCCTCTTCCATCGGCCCCAGGTAAAGCTCAGTTTATTTTATTTGACTGGTTATTTCTCTAAGTGGGTTGAAGCACAGGCTTTCGAGAAAGTCAGGAAAAAGGATGTCATAGAATTTATTTGGGACAACATCATATGTCGATTGGGGATTCCCTCCGAAATTGTGTGCGATAATGGAAAGCAGTTCATCAGTAGCAAGGTGACCAAATTTCTCGATGATCACAAGATCAAAATAATCCTATCAACACCTTATCATCCCTGCGGGAACGGACAAGCTGAATCGACCAACCAAATCATCATCCAAAATCTTAAGAAGAGACTAACCGACGCCAAAGGAAAATGGAAGGAGATCCTACCCGAGGTTCTTTGGGCATATCGCACAACATCGAAGTCTAGTACCGGAGCTACCCCGTTCTCATTAGTTTATGGCGCTAAATTTATAATGTCGGTAGAGGTCAGAGAACCTAGCATCAGGTTCCGATATACAACAGAAGAGTCAAATAACGAGTCCATGAATACGAGCTTAGAACTATTGGATGAAAGACGTGAAGCCGCCCTCGTTTGATTAGCCACCCAAAAATAACGGATCGAGAGATACTACAATCGGAGAGCCAATCTTTGATATTTTGGTATCGGGGACTTGGTGCTATGGAAAATCACCCTCAACACCCGAAATCTGAACGAAGGAAAATTAGGTTCAAACTGGGAAGGACCGTACCAGATTGTCGAGGTCACTGAAAAGGGTCCTACAAGCTCGGAACTATGACTAGGGAACAACTGCCGAGCAATTGGAACATATCACACCTAAAACTATAATACTGCTAAGGTACGACCCCTTTTGTATTTTTCATTTTTGTTTTAGATTAACACTTGCAGGTGGTCAACAAGAATCAACAGTGAATTTCTTAGCGAATGAAATGAAATATTTAGGTCTGAAAGAATATGCTGCGCTCTTTTTCCCTTAGACCGGGCTTTTCCCAAATGGGTTACTCGGCGAGATTTTTAACGAGGCAAAAATTAATCATTCTTACTTAGAATCAAGCCCGATTATGAATCGGCATCGAAGGTCAATTTAACAATAATCGAGGTTCCTTTCAATCAACCTCGAATATTGGGGGGGGGGCTACCCTCGGGTATACATTATCTTCGAATATCAACTCTAGCAAGGAAACTACTTTGTAACATGAGGGTCTCGATAGATAGGATTTATTGTAAGGGCCAAACGGTCAGAACGAACCATGCCCACATAGACTGATCTAGCCCTGACTTAAACATGTGCGCATGTCTGACTATTTTGATCAAGAATAAAGAGAAGTACTTTCCTTGCAAACATCTTATGTTTAAATTTTTTCCTCTTTACATATTTTAAAGAGCTTCATATTATAACGAGCCTAAGGGAAATACTTAACAAAAATGCGAACGATTGCTCCCTCACTCGGGGACTACCGTTAAGCTCAAACAGCCCAAGTTATCGGGCCTCAGGGAGAAAAGACATAATAGGCAGCTCCCCAATCTCTAAAGGCCACGGCCACCCCACTCGGGGACTATTATCTCGGGCAAGCCCGAAAAAATGGGAAAATGAGCCCAATGGGAAGATCCCGAACTAAAAGGCTACGGCCAATGTAACATGGCTCGGAGACGTCCGAATTTCGTAACGAAAAAGGACTTCAAAAAAAATATTTCATAATCAGTTCTAAAGGGCTACCCTCGGCAAGGTCACAAATTTAAGACATCTTCAAAAACACCTTTGATAATATCGAGCCCCAAAAACTCTAAAAAATGCAAAGGTTGTTCGGACCCTTGAACACTACCTTATTATCTCATGCTAAGGCATTTTAACCTTTGTGATTGCAAATTACACAGCAAAGAAAATAAAAACTTAAGATCCAAAAGGTAAAATAAAGCCTTGTATTTAAATATAAAATGGTCTTCTTTAAAAGGGCCAAATCGGCCAAATCAAAAAAAAATTAGAACAGCCCAAAACGGCCTCAGAAAAAGTGCAGAAAGAAGAACAAAAATATACTAAGTCCTAAGAGGCTTGGTACCCATCGGAGGCAGCATCTTCATCCTCGGGGTCTTCTCCATCTTCAAATTCCCTGAGGTTATCGAAGTCATCCTCGGGAAAGGCCACCTTCCGAGCCCGGTTTTCTTCTGCTTGGGAATTATTGACCTCAGTTACAATGTTGAAATCCTGGAATTGAGCATCCTCGAGGGCTTCCCTCCGAGCTTGCCACTTTTCATGATCTATCATGCTCCTAGCCTTGGTCTAGATGGCCTCAACGTCAATTTTGAATTGGGTCACCTTTTTGTCAGCTTTAACACCGGCTGCGGCCGCCTCAAACTTAGTCTCATCGAGCTTGTTGGCGGCCGAATATAGCGGATAATGAAGCTCCTTGATCTTCTCGGCCTGCACCGAGTTTTCTCTTTTGCAGCTTAAAGCTGAGTCTCGGCTGAATCCAACAGTTCTTGGATGGTCTTTTTTATCGCGGTCAAGATATCCATGATTCTCTTGAATGTCTCAACCTCGGCCCGTATCTCATCCATCTTCTTATAGAGCCGTTCGATCTACTCAAGCCTCTGTTAGATCTGCAGAATCGGGTCATTAGTCAGTGTGCTCGTTCTGAGCTGCAACGAAATTGGCCTAGAGTCTTTCACTGAGGAACCTATAAGTGTTGCTTTTCTCTGTGAGGCCCCGAACCTCGGCCCTATGCTCCTTTCGATATGAGGAAGGCTTCGTGATGCAACACCGAATCCTACAAATAAGGAAGAACATGTTAAGAGTAATCTACAATTCTAAGTGTAAAATAAGTAAGAAAGAGATTCTCGATGATTACCTGATTTAGAGCGTGTTGAGCCTCGTTGAACAAGCAGGCGGCCCCCATAGAGTTCATCATGGCTTGGTCCTCTTCAGTAACCAAGCCTCTCAGGTAGCTAACAACTCTGACAGGGGCAGAGAAGACTCTGGCATCCTCCGGGGCAGTAAGCACTAGATGCCGTTTACGGGCTGAATTAACGCTCGGAGCCAGAAATTGGTCCACCAACCTAAAGTTTGATGAAGATTCGGTGGCACCCGGTGATGTTATTTTCTTCGGCACCGATAAATCACCGAATCCAGTAATGTCTTTGGTGGTAGCAGCTTCGAGCCCATCGAAGAAACCTTATAGATCAATCTGATGACTATCTAGCATACTGGCCTCTCGAATCACAGTGTCCGAAATCTAGGAGGATTCCAAAATGTCAACCACCCCGAGCTCGACCCCAAGGACCTCTTCCATTGCTTGGGGATCCTTGTCTCTAGACTCTCTCTCCCCTGTCTTAGCTGGGGACGGGGTGACCTCTATTCTTTCCGATCCAGGGACCTTGGTCGAAGCTCCCTCATTGACTGCCTCCTTTTCGGAGGACTTTTGTACCGAAGAGGTAGCCCGTACACGAGCCACCAGCTTGGAGTTGTCTTCTTCTTCTTCTTCCTCTTCGGATTCATCTCTTAATTGGTGGATTGAGTCCAAGGATATGGCATCGGCATCCACCTTGGGCTTACGAGGTTTCCTCGCTGGTCTTTTCTTTTCTGAGCCTAGGGGACCCGGGGCCCTTTTTCTCTTTCTCTCCTTTTCCGGCTTTGGATCTGATTGTTGGGGAAGGATTTCTTCATCACCGGAAGGGGGTCTCATCACAACATCCTTCCCGTGACCTGCAAAAGAAAGGGAGATAGGTTAGTTTGAGAAAAGGATAAAATAACAAACAATTTAAAACAGAAATTTACTATGGTTGCGGGCCTCCCATCGACCCTTTGATAGCTCCATCCAAGCACGTTCGGAGTAAGGACTCTGAGACACCAGGCCTTTGACCAATCGCTTCAATTCTGGAATCGGGTCCGGCATCTAGGCCAAAGCTGCAACATCAAAATAGAAATAAAGAAAGATGTAAGGAAATGAAACGGTAAAGCAAACGTGCGAGGAGAAAATTCTTACGATTCATTTTCCACTTCTCTGGAATCAGGTACGACATCCTTATTCGGACGAACCTACCCATCTAGCATCGATCTCGAGACTCATCGATGCTGGAGAAATTGGCCCTGCTGGCCTGGCGGGCGAGCTTATTTGTCCCTCTCGATAGAGCCGAGAACTGTAAAAGCGCACGAGATGGTCGAGGGTGAAGGAATATCCCTCGATCTTGCTCGTGAATAAATGGAGGAGGACGACGATTCTCCAGAACGAAAGATGGATTTGGCCTAGGGTAATGCTATATCTTTTGCAGAAGGCGACTATGATGGGGTCCAAGGGACTAAATGTAAAGGGTTAAGTGTAAACACTTAGATACCCCTCCACGTAGGTGGTGATCGATTCCTCAGGAGAGGGAACGACCACATCTTTATTCACCCAGTTGTACTCCTCCTTGACCTTATCGAGGATATCCTCAGTGATGGTGCATATATATCTAGACATCGGCTCGCACCGGCCCAGTACCGAGGAGGTCTTCTCTATCTTAAAGTAGGCGATAGTCGGGCATCCTGTCGGAACGAATTCCTCAGGTTGGGGCTCCGCCACAGCCGCATCGCCGGCGGGACGCGATGTAGAAGCAGCCTCTTTTTGCAGCACAGTTTTAGAAACTTTTTCCATTTATGAAAAGAAAATAAGAGAGTAAGGGTGTTCATTAGAGTTCAAAGGATTTGGATATGGAAATTATGAACTAAAGATTCTTTGAAAGCAAGAGTAGAGAAGGCGTTGATTGTAAAAGTTTGAATGAGAGAAGGTTGAGATTTTTATAGGTTAAAGGCGACGGTTCAGAACCGGTAGTGGCCGACCAACGCCTGATAGGCATTTAATGCCTTGGTAACTGGACCGACGGGATATTTCGTTACTTACGTCACGGTCAAGCTCATCACTGACGTCATCACTCATAGAGATGGAGTTTGGGAATTCATGTCGTTTCTCATCATCTTATTTCTGAGAAACGAGGGGACTATCTGTATATGGTCAGAACGAGCCTGCCCTCCTTATGAATTATCGAGGTTGGGCCATGATAGGCCACGGTTCGGCCTTGTATTATAACGAGCCTCAGTACGAAGTTAGATTGTTGAACCCTTTATTCAGAGAGGGGTCAAGAACGAGATCAACTAAGACCGAGACAAAGCGCAACGGAGATCGGGCGAGATCGAAGGAGGTTTACCTAGTCAAGTAACGGTAATCCAAAATATCTATGATCGATCAAGGATCACGGCGAAAATCTCTGCACGTATCAAGACGAGGCCGGTTAATTAGTCAATCATGGGTTTTTTTTACTATATTTAGAATTATACCATAAATAGAACTCCTCTACTATATAAAGGGGGTCTAATTATTTGTAAAAGCATTAGATTCATGCAATTCAAAGCAATATACTATTCTTTAAGCTCTCAATATTTTGTTATTTTGTTCATATCCCATTTTGTTCATTCACTTGGTTTGAGGGAGACTTATTTCGAGGGCCAAGGCTGGACGTCTCATTTGATTTGCTTTTATTTTTCTTTACAGTCAATTTCAATATCAATTTACATATATTCTCAATTTTTTGCCAAGTAAAATCACGTGTTCTTAAAACCACATATAATTCAATTATTATGCGATTTTAGGGTAAACAGAGACTACAATAACCTATTGCTTGAGAAAAAATGTGTACAAGAGTTGGATTATTATAAACAAATTAAAGAGTGTATGTTTAATCTTGTTCAAACAATAATGATGATTCGCCAAATTCCACCGAACTTAGCATGTGCAACACATATAAATGGAAAGAGGTGTACGTTGACAGTTAAAGATGACGGTGCATTCAATAGAAGTGAGTCTCTAGATCAATCAAATTCTTATGCTTGTCATATAAAAGAATGCAAAATATAAATGAAGTTCAAGGGCAACATGTGAATCTAACTAGTTCTCTCTCTCTCTCATTATAAATATACTAGATATTCTTGCCCGTGCTAAAGTACAGACTCAACAATGTGATCATAAAATATTGTTGGGACAATATCATTAGGACGTATTGTTGTTTAAGTTATACACTTTCAGCATAATGTAATTGTAATATAAAATCCTCGATGTAAGTTATACGATACATCGGATCAGACCATTTTAGTCGAAACAAATTTTACGAAGTCCAAAATCACCACAAGGAGATCTATTAAATGGGAAGAAATTAACTTATCAACAACCTGGATTTTAGATTCGATTATATCCCCAAATCAGATTACTAATGAATTGTCTAATACTAAATATTCTCATATTACTCAAAATCCAGATGGTAGGATTTGCATTCAATTCGACGATAAGTCTACTATTTATAATAGGCATTCATATTCTGGTCATAGGTTCTTACCTGCTATTGAACATATTTCCTCGGTAGAACCAAGCTATGGTCCGGCTCGTAATCGTGCAGCCTCATTACACCCTATAACCAGTAATGAGCCTATAATCATTAATAATCCTGTTGAAAGGGTTAAAATTAACCCGCAAACAAACATTGTTCAAGACAATGATAATGTGTCGGATAAGGATATTCCTTCTCCATCTGAGATGGATTTCAACCCCAACAATTCTTAATGATTTCACACCTTATGGATTTTAGTCCTGGATCTTTGGATCGTAAATATATTCAAAAAGAATTTTTTGATGATAAGTGGGACAAGTTTAGAACTTGATTTTTTGATACTTATAGTAAAAATGATCTAAACAATATATCACAAGAATTTTATGAAACTTGTGCTTTACATAATCAAATTATGTCTTTTGTTCCTTGGTTTATAACCACTTATTTACCACTTTATATAAAGGTTTTAGAACGTCCTTATAAAGATAATAGCGGTAATATTTCCACTGGTATTTATCCTCCTCAAGCACCGTTTGTTTTACCTAATAATACGGGTATTACTTTTTCGGCATTTCAGAAGTTTGTTGATGAAAACGTTGCTTCTGTTAGTATTGCAGAAATTAATAATTTATTTTCTCAAAACAATTATTTGGGTCTTTATGTTAAAGTTTTGGGAGAACATATTACTGCTCTTGACAAAAAAACTTGATGAATTGACTTCTTTGATAAAAGAAATTAGTAAGACCGCTAATAATGGGGCTTCCACTTCAGGAACTAAAACAGATGTTCTTACAGTTCCTACTCATATCCAAAGACCTCTTGAGATTCAGGGTTTTAAATTCAAATCCCTTAATGATTTAGAAAATCTTCTTGATAAAAAGTTTTCTAGACTTAATATTAATCCTATTGATTTGTCAAATGATTTTGCTGAAAAGGTATAAGCCAATCCTGATTATAGAAATGAAACTTAGTCCGAGTTTAATAAACTCAAAAGTTTCAAGGGTTTAAAACTCAATAAGTTTGCTGATAAACCTCGAATGCAAACTTACTACTATTCCCGTCCTACTCCTCACGATGTGTTAATAGAAGAGCGTGACTGGAATCAGACTAATACGTCTTATAGTGGTTCCGATATTTATGAATGGAATCTGGATGGATTAATTGAAATAAAACTTACTATTTTAGTTCATAGAATGCTTATGTATGCAACTATTTATAAAAGTGTCGGTAATAACGATAGAAATATTTGCAAAATGATTATTGCTGGTTTTACTGGCCAACTTCGTGGCTGGTGGGACAATTATGTTTCTGTTGTTGAAAGAGCTGCGATTATTAACTCTATAGCTCCTGACGAAGGTGTTGATAATCTAGGTTATGCCCTAGTTAAAAATAGGGAAGATGTTGTGTATACCCTCATCCTCACAATCCTAAAACACTTTAATGGTAGATTTACCAATTAATTTGAAACCATAAGAACCCTCCTTAATGGCCTAAGATGTAAAAACCTTAGAGAATAGAGATGGTACAAAGATACTTTTATGAGTAAAGTTATGGAACTACCAGAAACAAAAGGTGACTATTGGAAAGCAAAGTTTATAGATGACCTCCCTCCCTTATTTGCTGAAAGAATAAGAAAAGTCCTTAGGGAAAACCATAATCAAATCCCTTATGGCGAGTATACCTACGGAAAATTAATAGAAATTTGCACACAGGAAGGATTAAACTTGTGCAACGAACTTCGCTTGTCACAACAGCTTAAGATAAATAAGCATAAGGAAAATTCCAAATTAGGAGATTTTTGTACTCAATTTGGTTTACCAGAAATACCTTTTCATAAAAGGAAGAAAAATAGGTACCATAGATATCCAAACACCGATAGTCCTTATAGGAAAAAGAGATCTAGATACAGGTCTAAGGAAGAACGAGAGACCAAGAAAGCCCATCGTAAATCCACTAGATTTATGAAAAATAGGTCTAAGCGTGATCTTGCTAACATTAAATGTTACAAGTGTGGAAATTTCAGCCACATAGCCCCGAATTGTAAACTTCAAAATTTGAAAGCTTTAGGGCTTGAAGATGAGTTACACAATAAAGTCTATGGCCTGTTATACACTTCTGGATCAGACTCCGATTATGCTTCTGAGTCAGAAACGGAAAACAAAGTAGAGTTATTCGAATTTTCCGATAATAATGAAAACCTAGATGTTATTTGTACTACTTGTAATGATAATACTTGTACTTGTGATAATAATGATTTTTATAAACTTCAATCACATTTTCAAGATTTAAATATAAAAACTATTACTTCTGATAATGTAATAGAACTTTTAAAAGAAGTTACGGATGAAAAACTTCGAGAAAGATTATTAAATGTAGCAACAAGTTCTACTAGTTCAAAATCTTTTCAGAAACCTACTAATGATTTTGATTATGCTGCTCCTTATTCTATTGATGAAATCAAAAAACGTTTTCATAAAAACGAACCGCCAAGCAGAGATGCTTCGTTTAATGATTGAAAAATTGAAATTGAGAATTTGAAAAGAGATATTAAATCTCTTAAACAAAATCAGATGATTAACGATCACCGGATTACTCAATTAGAGAAAGATAATCTCAACCAGATCTTTTATCCAATAATCTGTCTACTTCTTCTAAAGGAAAAGAAATCATTTCTAATGATACTTCTGACTTATTCTTATGAATGATGGAGATTATTACGGCTCATAAATGGTATATTAAGTGCACCATTTTGATTGATAATGATCTTTCAATAACTGATATTGCCATGATTGATAGTGGGGCTGATGTTAGTTGCATCCAGGAAGGGTTAATACCCACCAAGTATTTTCAAAAAACTGCTCAATTAGTTAAATCTGCATCCGGGCATGCTTTAGATATAAAATATAAATTGCCTAATGCTCATATTTGCCAAAATAAGGTTTGTATTCCTCATTTCTTCTTTTTGGTAAAGAATCAGTTATACCCTCTTATTATACTTGGAACTCCTTTTATTAATGCTCTTTATCCATTCACTAACCTAGATGCAAAAGGTTTTAGTGCTAATTATCAAAGTAATCGGATAAGTTATTCTTTTGTTACAGATCCCGTAACTAGAGATATTAATGCTTTAATTAATATAAAACAAAAGCATGTTGATTTGTTACAATTAGAAGTATTGAGAATGAATATATTTGATACTTTGAAATCTGTTAAAATACAAGAAAAGATTAGATTAATCTCTGAGCAAATTGCTATTGACATTTGTGTCGATCATCCTAGTGCATTCTGGAATAGGAAAAAAACACATTGTTACTCTTCCTTATGAAGAAACCTTCTCTGAATATAATATTCCTACTAAGTCACGACCATGCCAGATGAATGTTGAATTAGTCGATTTTTGCAAAAAGGAAATTGATAGCCTTTTGCAAAAGGGTTTGATAAAACCCTCAAAGTCTCATTGGTCTTGTTCTGCATTTTATGTTAATAACGCTGCAGAAAAAGAATGTGGTATTCCTAGATTGGTCATTAATTATAAACCTTTAAATAATTGTTTAAAATGGATTAGGTATCCTATTCCCAATAAAAAAGATTTGCTATCTAGATTATATGACGCCAATATATTTTCAAAATTTGATTTAAAATCTGGTTATTGACAAATTCAAGTTTTTAAAGAACATACTTATAGAACCGCTTTTAATGTTCCATTTGGTCAATATGAATAGAATGTTATGCCATTTGGTTTGAAAAATGCCCCTTCTGAATTTCAGAAAAAAATGAATGATATTTTCAACCCTTATCTAGATTTTATCATAGTTTATATTGATGATATATTAGTATTTTCTAAAACTTTTGAGATACATATTAAACATCTCGAAATATTTAAGAAGATTATTATACAAAATGGTTTAGTTATTTCTAAACAAAAAATGAGCCTATTTCAAACCGATGTTCGATTTTTGGGTCATAATATTTGCCAAGGAAAGATTACTCCTATACAAAGATCGATTGATTTTGCCTCAAAATTTCCTAATGTTATTACTGACAGGACTCAACTGCAAAGATTCTTGGGTAGTTTGAATTATATTTCCCTTTTTTACAAAGGTTTATCCCGTGATTTAGACCCTTTATATGATAGGCTAAAAAATAATCATAAACAGTCTTGGACTGACCAGCATACCCTATTAGTCAAGAATATTAAACGTGTTAAATCTTTACCTTGTTTAACCCTTGCTAATCCTACATGGCAAAAGATTATTGAAACTGATGCATCAACACCAGCAATCCATTTAGAAGGTATTCCAGAGGATAGCCCATTATACGGACATTTACAGGCATATCTAGCTGCCCAAAAGCAAAAAGATATTTTTGCTTCAATAGCTAAAGAAGAAGACTCTGATGATATCAAGTCTTACGAACAGTTAGAAAATAAAGAAATGATATTTATTTTGGAGAACTCTGAGATTCAGAGAAAAGAAAAGCCATGGAAGATACTCCAAAGGTAATCAATGGATTATACTATCCGGGTGAGTCATACAAAACTCGTTCATATTATGAAACTATTCTTATAAGCACAGGGAGTGCGGAATTTCAGCACTTCTCCGGATATAATACAAATGAGAATGTTTATAACTTCTCAAAAATTATAATCAAACAGATTATATCTATTGAAGATTGGGGTATTTCTACAATGAAAGAAAGGCAGATAAGCCTTAATAAGTCATTGATGAATTTTACATACTGGTATTATATCCAGGCATTTGATAAAGTTCTTTATTATACCAATGAAAGACATAAACATACTTGGTTTATTAAAGTATGTGCAAAGATATTTGCAAGATCAATCCCTAATTGGTTCATAAGCTGGTGGTTATACCACGGTCCAACGGTCAAGATCTTGCCAGATCCCTTTCTCAAATTATACAGAGAATGGGCAAAAGTTTCTCCTACATTAAACAGATTATATAACTCAGATCATATTTGTTATCTTGAAAAGATTGATCAAGTATATTTTTTTCATTGAATTCTCTATCCCTTAGATTCATAAGTGGACCCCAGAATTAGGATTCACCAGTGAACAAATCTCTTGCTTATACAGGGTATTTTACAATAATTTTTGGGATAAATTGATGAAAACAGATCCCAAAACCCAAATGTTATACGGACAAGAGCTCATAGATTCTATTGAAAAAAGAATAAAAGAATATGGTAATATTCCTCAAAAATTGATAGACGACAAGACAGTTCAACATGCTGCCAGAAGAATCTCTGTGCAAGATGGAGACAAAACTGAGATGATAAATCAGTATTTAGAAGAGGTAAAAAAGAATTTACTTCTCAGCTTAAATCAATTTGATAAGTCTGATACTTCGATGAAAAGCGAAACAAGCGGGGATATAGCCAGTATTGAAGATATTGATAATGATTCTCAGCCATTACAACCTGAGAAAAATTTATCCGAAAAAGAAATAACACAGATGGAAGATTTCCTCCAACAACTAAAGGGAAAATATCAACAATAAAGCCGCCTGAACAGTAAAGCTGCAGTGAACCCATGGACCCACTCAACAGTAGATACACTGTTTATACAGTAGATACACTGTTTATACAGTAGATACACTGTTTAAATAGTAGATTCACTATGTAAGGGACCCACATAGGGGACCCAAAGTACTGTGCATAGATTCTTTTTCATTTCTATTTATAGATCGCCTTTCTCATTCTAAAGAGGTATTAGGATCAGAACTCTCTCTCTTTCTCTCCAAGTCTCTCTCTCTAGCATTCTCAACTGTGAATCCAGCATTCTCAATTGTGTGTATTGGAAATAAATAAAGGTTTCATATTTCAATTACCAGGGCCCTTGGCCTTAAAGGTATTTATTTCTGCTCCTGTTCTTCTTTTTCTCTCCCAACCGTGACTATGTCCGGCTAAGAGATTCATGTCTATGTTAAATATCTAACTTCTCTTATATATGCACCATGCAAGATCTTATCTTTATCTTAAAGAAAGAAATATTTTACAAGTATTCTGACTTGGTTTCGAGATGGTTGGTACCGTCAGTTTAGTACTATTCTTATTGGCTTTGTCTTTCTGACTCCGTCTAGCTAAGCCGTGACTCTTAAGCCCGTTGAAGTTGATTAAACGGGCTGTCTTTTACACGGTTACAACTATCTAGATACATGGGCTCAGTAAGAAGATGTACTGGACTAGACAGACCCCTTGCTCGAGTAAAAGGTTCCATACAGTCATTAACTTCGTAAAAATATTTCTATGTTTTTGATTCTTATATCCTTATTGGTCGTGCGGATTTACCGCCAACCTTTAATTATAAGGGTACTAAGTTAGCTAGATTTGGGTTGGTCGTGCGGATTACCGTCCGCCTTCAGAGGTCCTGCTAAATGGTATATATACGTTATAGTATTACAGTGAAGTGTCTCTGTGTGTGTGTGTGTGTCTATATATATATATATATATATATATATATATATATATATAAACTGCTAGTAACACAGGGTCGGTTTATAGTATATGATACTGTATAACCTACTCAGATGCATCGTTGAATTATATATACGTTATAGTATTACAGTGAAGTGTCTGTGTGTGTGTGATAGTATATGATACTGTATAACCTACTCAGATGCATTCGTTGAATTATATATACGTTATAGTATTACAGTGAAGTGTCT
>ML337896.1:0-18832 GCA_005239505.1 Nicotiana paniculata | reverse complement strand
TATATATATATATATATATATATATATATATATATATATATATATATATATATATATATATATATATATATATATATACATGAACTGCTAATAACACAGGGTGAGGTTATAGTATATGATATTATATAACCTACTCAGATGCATCGTTGAATTATATATACGTTATAGTATTACAATGGAGTGTATGTCTATATATATATATATTTATAAAACACGCTTCGTTGTACAATTTTAACTACATATATAGCATGTTAGGGTATATTTTAGTGTATTCATCTCTTGTATTACAAAAGTGTTAATGGATTACATTTATATTATTTAGATAGTAAATATAAAAGTGTTTTTAATTTTGACCAATGTTGACCTAAAAAAGAGACCAACTTTGGTCGCTAATTATCCAAAAATCAAAATTAGTGACCAAAGTTGGTCGCTAACTATAAATCAGATTTATTTTACATTTTATAAAATATTTAAAATAATAACATTAGCGACCAAAATTGGTCTCTATCTGCTTCCCCTTTCTTAAGCAACCAACTTTGGTCGCTAATTTTAAATTATATTTATTTATATTTTATAATTTTTTTAAATAATAATATATTATTAAAATTTTATATTTGGGTCTCAAATTAGCGACCAAAGTTGGTCTCTATTTGCTTCCCCTTTCATAAGCGACCAACTTTGGTCGCTAATTTTAAATTGTATTTATTTTTATTTTATAATTTTTTAAAATAGTAATATAATTATTAAAATTTTATATCTGGGTCTCAGATTAGCGACCAAAGTTGGTCTCTATTTGCTTCCCCTTTCATAAGCGACCAACTTTGGTCGCTAATTTTAAATTGTATTTATTTTTATTTTATAATTTTTTAAAATAGTAATATAATTATTAAAATTTTATATCTGGGTCTCAGATTAGCGACCAAAGTTGGTCTCTATTTGCTTCCCCTTTCATAAGCGACCAACTTTGGTCGCTAATTTTAAATTTTATTTATTTAAATTTTATAATTTTTTAAAATAATAATATAATTATGAAAAATTTTACAGCTGGGCCCCACTTTAGCGATCAAAGTTGGTCGCTAATTTTAATATTTCTTTGACCAAGCAAGTCTGACCAGTCCGGTCAATATTTTGACCACATTATCGACCAAAAAGCGACCAATCTTGGTCGCTAATTTATTTATAATTATTTTTTAATAATTTTATCCAATTTAGCGACCAGCTTTGGTCGCGTTTTTTGATATACCAATTTTGGTCGTAAATTTTTGATCGCTTTTTGCCGGATTTCTAGTAGTGGATCCTCGCTATTTGGGTGTTAACACAACCACGTAGCAGCGGGAACAAAAGAACGGTAGCAAAAACAGCAACAGCCGATGAACAACAACATGCATCTCTCAATGCCATGACCGAACATAGCCCAGAAAGAAAAGTAATCTTCAATTCCCCTTTACAACATGAGTAGCAGCAACACAAAAAGAAGAGGAAGAGCAATGTACTAGGGTGTATTTTGATATAGAACCGTTGGGATTCTTAGTCACAATTCACAAGGTTACGAATAAGAAACCGATGCTTTTTATTTTATCTTTTCCTTCAAAAAAAAAAAAAAAAAACAAAGTGAACTCCAAATATAAGCCAACAGTAGCTAAAAGACAGGGATCACTGGAGTAACATTTCGATTTGGGTTTGGTTACGCTTAAGGATGATATGATTTTTAAAAGGTTCTTTAAACATTTTTGTGGAACAATTACATAGTCGTATAAGATTTTAGATTCCTCTTTAGATTTCTTTTTGAACAAAATAAATGGTTACACTAAATTATTTTAAAACACTATCAAACTAGTCTTTGAAATCAATACAACTTATTCCTACGAACACTATCTTATCGTATCATCACTCTTTATATAACCTGTTCTATTTCATTTGAACATATTAAAAATGCACATAAAACATCTCACTAGGTAAATTAGAACTTAACCAATAGGTAACTGTAAAACGGCTCACATTGCAAAAGAAAGTAGAAACAGCTATTGTACTATTGCAAACTCCAAACAGCAACTACACAATTTGAAATAACGGTAAGAAAGCATGTGCATTTTTTTACTCCAAAAGGAAAAGCTGTTTTACTATAAATATCAATGAACTACACCACATGACTTGACAATTTTCAATATTTCAAACATGTGATCAAAATAATGGTACACATTCTCATTACAGGTGCGACGTTCCCTAGTCTTTGCAAATCAATACTTTGCAGCACCCGACACCTCTTCCAAACAGAGCACAATACAGAGGTGACAGACTACCAATTTACCTTGAAGTATTGGAATAAGAGTAAAAAAACTGTAGTAGTGACCCTTAACTAGATAACTCCTAGCCCCTAATAGTGACCACCACAGGAACACACACACCCTCAAAAATAAAGATACAAAGTGGACAAAAGAAAGAAAAATATTAATAATGAGAAGAGAACATATAGTTTGTCTCAGCAGGGACCAATCAAATGATGGATGCACAAGCACACAATACAACAGTTTCTAATCTCAACCTAAATGATGCCAATAGGTACAAGGATGATATAGACATGGAACAGGGAATACGAGCATCCCATCAGCTCCTAAGCACGCTAAAACAGGAGGGTTATTGGTACAACTAATGTACCCTACGATTACCTTTTTAATTTTGTAAAGAAAATTTTACCTAAAAATGATCTTGATATGTAGTTTAAGAGGATTTTTCCATGGGAAAAGAATATAACAGGAAAATAAGAAAAGAGATAATCAGTTTTAGAATAATCAGATTCGAAACTATAATGTAATACGCAATATGTTATAATGGTCAAAAATCACTAGCCTACAATGAATCAATGACATCTTCAATACTCAGACAATGTTTTATAGACTAAGTTAGAAGTGGCTGCTAAATAAGATATAATCATGGTGCAGAGCACTAAAGCGAGAATCACACTTCTAGCTTGGTCAGATGGTTGAGCTTTCACAGGAAGATTTTTAATCTGCATATAAAATATTATCAACTCAGATGGTGGATATGAAGGGGTGGTTATTCTCAGCATATGGAATAAGCACAAGCTTATAGTGTTTGACACCTTTAATAGGTATGTCTTGTATTTGTCAAAATTATCAAGTTTCCAATATATCTCTAATATTCCATCATTTTTTTTCAAAATTTGATCATTTTACATTTCTCTCGAGGTAACTCGAGTGTCTTTCTAACTCCTTAGAATGTAGTTCCTGATATTTTTAGATTTCCACTTTTTCCCGTTTCTGGTATCTTAAGAAACCTCATGTTCACAAGTTTAACAAGGTATCTCAATGGACAGGATGGTACTCTCTTTTATTGTCAAGGAACTTGAATTTAGAAAACTTGACAACTGAAGCTCAGCAAAACAATTTGGATTGAAGAACTAAGCTATAACTATTTGAAATCTGCTCAATTGTTTATCAATTTTCAATTTTCAAAAGCTTTGCTCCAAAAGAACTCAGAAACTTATTCGCAACTACTAGAAAAAAGAGCAAATACACAACTCCAACCAAGCTATCAATGAGATTTTCAGTAAACACTTTGAAACTCAATCAAAATTCCCAACTGAACTCATAAACTAGAACTTCATACAATAGTTCAAACACATAACAATCTCGAGTTGTTCTCATGAACTCAACTCAGTCACTAATCAATAAGAAGCTCGAGTCGACTTATGAACTCAAACTCAATCAATTACAAAGAGAGGTGAAGTTTAGTGGTCGATCCGACTAACCAATCTCAATTCTTTCAGAAATCCAAAAATTGAAACAAGTTTAAGCTCAGAGAAATCAGACCTGATGCGTCAAGGAGTGCGTAGGCTATGCAACAACTTCAACAACTCAAATCCTAAAATTAGTAGTTGTTCTTCGAAGTTCTTCGAGCGGCTCAAAATTTCCTAACCAAATATAGATCTGTTGGAGTCCTACTCAATTAAAATAAGAACCCAAAACTCAAATAAACACACACACAAACACACACACAGGAAAAACAAAATTTAAAAAATAGAGCTCTTAGAATCATTCTAAAAGTTTAAAAACAATTGTTCAATAAAAGCAATGAGAGCAGAAATTGAGGAAAAATTGTACTTGGTGGAGTTGTCTTCGACGAGTGAGGTCGTGAACGAAAGCGTTTTTTGAATCTGCCCAAATAATACCTTCTCGACTGACGGCCAGACACTGGCAAGCAACAAGACGACACCGATAAAGCTGATATATCAAAAGAGTAATTTTGTTTCGATCTGACTAGAAAATCACCAAACGAGGATAAAGCTGATATATATCAGAAATTGAGGAAAACCGATTGAGAAAATCACCATAAAATCACATGTTGGGGAAATTTTTGATCTGATGCGCAAGAAACTGTTTTGATATGCTTCGATGTGCTATGATTGAGATTCAAATTTTGGGAAATTTGAGAAGAGAGTGATTTTAGAGAGAGGGGGAGGTATTTCTAGAGAGAGGGTGTCTTCTGCTTTCATTTAATGAATTACTAGCATATTTGAGTTTTTTTTCATTTTGTTTTTTCTTGTATAGTAGCAACCCAGTCGCTCTAAATTATCTTTAGCGGCGACTTGTTAAAAGTCGCCACAAATAATATGGAGCCAAAAATTTTTTTAGGGGGACCGAATATTTCACCAACATCAGAGGCGACCTCAAAAAGGTCGCTGCTAAATTGTTATATTCTGTGGAAATTTTTAATGTCGCTGCTGATGCTATAAATGTTGTAGCAACTTATAGGGTCGCCGCTATATGTTGGCACTAAAAATCCAAATTCTTGTAGTGGATATCACTATCTTGTATCATCCCGGGAAGGCCAACGTGGTGGTTGATGCCTTGAGTAGAAAGGCAGCGAATATGGGAAGCCTTGCTTATATTCCAGTCGGTGAGAGACCGCTTGCATCAGATGTTCAGGCTTTGTCCAATCAGTTCGTGAGGTTGGATGTTTCAGAGCCCAGTCATGTTCTAGCTTGTATAGTCGCTCGGTCTTTCTTGTTTGAGCGCATTAGGGAGTGGAATTATGATGACCCTCATTTTCTTGTCCTTACGAACACAGTGCGGCACGGTGGTGCCAAGCAGGTTACCATTGGAGATGAATTTTGAGATGCAAGGTCGTATTTGTATGCCTAATGTAGATGGGATTCGTGAGTTGATTATTGAGGAGGCCTACAGTTCTCGGTATTCTATTCACCCAGGTGCCGCAAAGATGTATCAGGACTTGCGTCAGCATTATTGGTGGAGAAGGACGAAGAAAGACATAATTTCTTATGTAGCTCGGTGTCTAAATTGTCAGCAAGTAAAGTGTGAGTATTAGAGACCTGGTGGGTTGCTTTAGAAGTTAGAGATTCCTTAGTGGAAGTGGTAGCATATCACTATGGATTTTGTTGTCTGACTCCCACGGACTCAAAGGAAGTTTGATGCAGTAACAGTTATTATGGACAGACTGACCAAGTCAACGCATTTCATTCATGTGGCAGTTAGCTATTCGTCAGAGCGATTGACTGAAATTTATATCCGCGAGATCGTCCGTCTTCACGCTGTGCCCATGTCTATCATTTCTGATTGAAGTACGTAGTTCACCTCGCACTTTTGGAGATCATTACATCGTGAGTTAGGCACGCGGGTTGAGTTGAGCACAGCATTTCGTCCTCAGATGGATGGACAGTCCTAAGACACTATTCATATATTGGAGGATATGATCCACGCTTGAGTTATAGATTTCGGGGGTTCTTGGGATCAGTTCTTGCCACTTGAAAAGTTTGCCTACAACAACAGCTACCACTCGAGCATTCAGATGGCCCCCTATGAGGAATTATACGGGAAGCATTTCTGATCGCCAATCAAATGGTTCGAGCCGGGGAAGGCCCAGTTGTTAGGTACAGATTTAGTACAGGAGGCCTTGGATAAGGTCAAAATCATTTAGGATCGACTTTGCACATCTCAGTCTAGGCAGAAGAGTTATGCCGACCGTCGAGCTCGTGATGTTGCATTCATGGTCGGAGAGAGAGTATTGCTTCGGACATCACCCATGAAGAGTGTGATGAGGTTCGAAAGAAAGGAAAGTTGAGCCCTAGGTACATCAGACCCTTTGAGATTCCAGAGAGAGTAGGTGAGGTGACTTACAGGCTGGCATTTCCACCTAGTTTATCAGTAGTCCATCTAGTGTTCCATGTGTCTATGCTTCGGAAGTATCACAGAGATCCGTCCCATGTGTTAGATTTCCGTTCAGTCAAGTTGGACATTGAGGAGGACCCGGTGGCTATTCTAGCCCTGCAGGTTCGACAGTTAAGGTCAAAGAGTTATCCTTCAGTTCGAGTGCAGTGGAGAGGTCAGCCAGTCGAGGCAGCTACTTGGGAGTCCAAGTCCGACATGTGGAGTAGATATCCACGCATTTTCACCAGTCCAGGTACTTTTCTATGTCCGTTCGAGAATAAGCAATTGGTCTAGAGGTGCAGAATGTGGTTTTGACGATCCTGGTGGGTCCGTATCGTGATTTGTGATCTGGGTGTATGCCCAGAATCGAATTTGGAGGTCCCTAGCTCGAGTTATCGCATTTTGTCGAAACTTTGAAATATAAAGGCTTAGTGAATTTAAAGATTTGACCAATGTTTGACTTTGTTGATATCGGGTCTATATTTTGGTTCTAGAACTCGTTATAGGTCCATTACTATATTTATGACTTTTCTGTCAAATTTGGTGAGAAACGGAGTTCATTTGACGTTATTCAGATGTCCGGTTGTTAAAATAGAAATTTTAAAATTCCATTGAAAGTTCCAATTTATTTGGTGTCCAATTTGTAGTTCTAGGTGTTATTTTGGTGTTTTGATCACGCGAACGAGTTTGTATGAGGTTTTTGGATGTGTGTGCATGTTCGGTTTGGAGCCTCGAGGACTCGGGTGAGTTTTAGATAGGCTATGGAAGGATTTTTGGACTTAGGGTCATAGTTTGTATTCTTTTGTTTCTGGTGTAGGCCTCAGACTCGCAATTGCGAGGTCTGGCATTTGCGAAAAGTAGTTGGGCACCAATGGTTCGTAATTGCAACCAATTCTTCACAATTGCGAAGTGGGGCTGGGGGAGCAGTGTTCGCATTTGAGATCTAAATGATCACAATTGAGAATAGTTCAAGTTTGCAATTGCGAACAAACCATCGCAATTGCGATGACAGCAGAAATGTGAGACTTTCGCAATTGCGAAGGATTTCTCGAATTTGCGGGGGTCGCAATTGCGACATCTGCGCCTGAACTTAAGATGGGAAAAACGGGATTTTAGTTCATTCTCTCAAATTTCCAAACCTAGAAACCCGAGAGGCCATTTTCCAAGAGCTCTTCTTCCCCAATTCATAGCTAAGAGATTCTAACCTATTTTCTTTCAACTACCCATCACATTTCATAATATTTCAATCTAAAATCTAGAATTTTCATGGTAGAAATTGAGGATCTGAGTGGAATTAGGGATTTCAGTAAAATCGGAATATATACCTCAAATTGGGGTCAGATTTCGAAACATACTACCTAATTGGGCTCGGGGGTAAATGGGTAATCGGGTTTTGGTCTGTATTTCAGGTTCAGACCAAGCGGGCTCGAGAGTTGTCTTTTGTTGACTTTTTTGATAATGACCTAAATTGAATCTTTTTTCATTCGTGGGTAGTTCCTAAGGCTTATTTTGGATAGTTTGGTTGATAATTTGCTAGATTTGGTTGTTTCGGAGGCTTGTCCGAAAGGCAAAGTCGTGGTTCAGCCTTGAGTTGATTTTTGGAGGGGGGTAAGTGTCGTGGTTGACCTTGACTTGAGGGATTGGGACTTGTTTGCCTATTTTCTACGTGTTTAAATGTCGGTTACGATGTATAAGTGAGGTGACGAGTACTTGTGTGTTGTTTTTGGGTCAAAACATGCAGTTGAAACTTGTTTCTCGTGATTTATGTCCTTATTTGATTATGATATCCATGCCTAGACTAGTTTATCACTAAATTGATCATTCTTACCACATTTATGGGTTATTTGTGATAGTTGTATACTATTGGAAGTTGAGGCTCGATATTTTGGAAGCGTTGTTGACGTAAGGCATATTCTTGACCATTCTTTCTTCCAAATGTTATATACTCTTTGCTTCATGGTGAGGGAGAGAGGGTTAATGCACGAAGGGTGATGCCGTGCCGATTGTTGTTCTATTGTTGATTTATACATAGTGACGAAGATAGTTAAAGCACGAAGGGTGATGTCGTGCCGTATTTGTCATTTCATGATGAAATTAAGAGTAAAAGCACGAAGGGTGATGTCGTGCCGTATTTATTATTTTATGGGGAGATTGAGAGTAAAAGCATGAAGGCTGATGCCATGCCATTATTACTGTTTCATGGTGAGGTTGAGAGTAAAATCACGAAGGGTGATGTTGTGCAGTTTATATTCATTATGTTTATCCGTCTCATTGGCTGAAGGTTTATTGATTATTTCATGTTGTTATTCTCTGTGGTAGTCACCGTATTTTGTACCCCTTTTGCATATCCCCTCCAAATAGGACATGTTTAATCTTTATTTGTTGTTATATTGTTCGTATATTTCCGTCTGCATAGGTTTATTTACGTGGGTGTCCTGTCATAGCCTCTTCACTATCTCGTCGAGGTTAGGCTCGACACTTAAGGAGTATATTGGGTCGGTTGTACTCATACTACACTCTGCACTTCTTGTGCAAATTTTTGTACTGGTCCCAGCGGTACGTGAGGTGCATCATCTCAGATTATCATTTGGGGACTCGAGGTAGATCTGCTGGCATCCGCAGCCCTTGAAGTCCCCTTCCATTATCCCTATTTACTATTCTTTTCTTTCGAGACAACTGTATTTATTTCAAACCCTATTTGTAGAGACTGTAGAAGCTCGTGTACTTGTGACTCCAGATCCGGGTTGTACTTAGATATTATTTGTTTTTATGTCATTATGTCTATGGAATCAGAACTAACAAGAATGCATTTATAATTCCTGTAAATAAACCAAGCAAGGCAATTAGGTATATGCCTATCCTAACAGCGAACCCGTTTTCCGATGCCCAGGTTCAAGAACTTGCTCTACTCAATCCTATATGCAATCTAGAATTTCCACTTTCGAGTTCAATTCTAGATTCATAGATAGTATTCAATTGGTGATAAAGATATCAAATAATTAAGTGCAGGATTGAATAAATAAACTAATACGACAAATCAAGAAAGCTCAATATCCGAATAACAATAGTCATGAAAGAACCACAACCCTAGAACGTGAAGTTTAGCTCCACATAGACATGGTAGCAAAACAACAAATCATACAAAGAAATATAATAATTACTATGTTTGGTGGAAGAAAAGATGAAACCCGGCCTCTACAGCGGCTCTGTGCTCTTCCTATGTCAAAAGTTTGTCCAAAGTTTCAAAAATAATGTTTTTACATGTATTTATACCAAGTAGGGTCGGGCTGAGAGAAAAACACTTTTTCCTGCACAAAATGGGATTAGGGCTCTATAAAAGTTGCACAGGCGCGCCACATCACGACGCGCCATGCGGTGTAGTAGTGGGGTTTGTCAGAGAGCGTGTAAAATTGACAACAACAGAAAATAGGCAACCGCGACGTGGAGGGCGTCGCACAGTGCGCCGCGTTAATGGAGGAATCAGAAACATTCAGTTTTTGATTACTGATGAACAACATAGGCAAAACTCTGTCCCCCACGTAGGAAAACATCAATTATGAAAATAGAATGTGAATTCTTTGCTTCTGCCAAACATTTTCATGCCAATTGTGAGGTGGCATCCTTGTTATATTTCCTTGAAAATTTTATCTCACTTTTTCTATGTATACTCGGTCCTCAACCCCGAACGAGATCCTGGCTTAATCTCTTGCGCTTTTACTCAAACTTCAAAGCTCCAAATAGCTCTAATTCGTTCTATAACATCTACATAGCTCAGAATCACTCCTACAAGGCATAAAATACGCAATTAGTGAAAACCACTAGCGATTAAAGCTCAAACTCAATTAAAGTGTAGTAAATTAGAGTGCAATAAGTGACAAAAATATGCAATTACAACCAATCATCAAACCCCACACTCATAGGGAAGTGATCAGAGAAGCCTGGATTCATAATGACTCCCTCCATGTAAGGTCACTTCTATATCCATCCTACATTTTCCAGGATTTTGTCAATTCTTATATGGACATGGTTGTTAGACCATGTGTATTGCCTTCCCGCAGTTTTAGTTCATCTAGTCCAGTATCAATTAAGAAGCTCTTAACATCCCTTACCTCTATCTCCTGAACATGGTTGCCATTAATCCTATCCTCACTAGCCAGAATAGTATTAATTTCACTCATTATTAGGCTAGGAATGTTGGTTCCATGCATAGTCTCCTTTAAGTCCTCCCATAAGCTTTTCCTGTCTGGAATAGTGTGCTTACCATAGACTACACAGTAGTTAACATTTATTCTGTGCTGACTCATAGTGACCTTAACAACTCGAAAGGCGATTCCCCCTACTATCTACAACTCCAGACGCGACAAGAGTGCTTATTCCCCCAAAAAAAGATTCATTTCCCATTATAAATTATTCATGAGTTCTAATCACTGAGTAATCCACCTGAGCTGGATCTCATACTACCCATATTCTACCTCCTGGAGCTTGATCATAGTTATCAACTCATTTCCAGTCACTAAATATCTTCTTCAGTATTGAATCTGCATTGCTTCTCTTTACTCTATGCTCTATAATGTCCACAAGGACCACTTAATTTTCTCTGCAAATTTTTTTGAGTTCTTTTTGCTTATAGACTTTATTCGTCCCCCTAACATTCCATGCTATAATGTTTATTATGATATGGTTATTTGTTGTGGACCTCCTCCTCTATCATTCCTACTCTACTGCTCTCTCGCACCCTGGATTTCATATAGTTGTACTATTTTCTGCCCTGTATCAACTAGTGCTTTTAAAGCATTGTCAATGTCCACTTCATTCTCCTTTGTAGTTCCTATATTCTTCTTGGTTGCAGATTTTCCTCGAACAAGTTGCCATTGTGTTTCAATTCCCTGCTGGTATAACTGTTCCGACTCCAGTTAATCAAGGAACCTGCCTTGAGCATCTATTTGTCTACAGCAGGGTCTAGTGCTCTCACTACTCTCCATTCCTGCTTCTACTTTATTTCCATGCCTTTTTGTAGCCCTCCTTTTGCTTCTGCTTCTTTTGATCCCTACACGAACGGCCTAATTGGCAGCACGTTTGGCAGTACTGTGGTTTCCAATCAAATTGAACCATATGTTCAATCGCCTTGCCTCTAGGATCATACAGTTTGATTTTCTCTGGTAGTGGCCTTGTGACGTCCATTTCAATTAGGACCCTTGCATAGGAGACTCTCTCAACCACTGTAGTACAAGCATCATCATACAATGGCTTTCCCAAACCTCTCCCAATTTTTCTTAGGGCATGTTTGCTCTAGTAGTTGAGTGGAAACTTCATAGGGGGATGTTTTTCAACACTTCTTCATTGAAATCAAAGTTTTCCAACCATGACCTAATTATAATTGGCCTACTATTAATTGTGTAAGGATCATTCAACAACACATCCTCTCTCTCTCGACTATTATTTAACAGAATTATGAAATACCCGTCATTATGGAAGAGTACCTTAGGTTTTTGAACGTTAATCCACTGACTAGCTATGAATCTCTCAATAGCCCCAATAGATGGTGCATTCCCCACCACATAGAGAATAATTGCTCGATTCCACTTGTGGGTCTCTTCTTCGATGTCCTCTTCCATCAATTGTACTACTACTTCCCCGTCTTTCATCACTAGGGGTATGTAGGTTAGATTCATACCTTTTGTTGCCAATTTGTTTTCCTGAAATAACCCTACCCATGATCTTCCCGTCTCAACAGTCTGCTCTGATTTTTTTGCCTGATTTTTCTTATGGTTTTCAATCTCTGCACCCCTCTGTTCCTTTGGTGGACTAGCATGTACTATTCCATTGGTCTGCGCCTTGCTCGGGCTTGGCTGTTCAATTGTAATCGGCATTATAGAAGTTCCTTTAGCTCCCGAGTTCACCACATGTGTCAATTGATTGCTTGAGCTCACCGGCGTCACCATCTTTGCTCGAGCGCTGCCCAGATCAGGCCAATTTAGGTCACTATCATTGTCTTGGTCCTGGTCTTCCTCTTGCATTTTGTCTTTTGCTTTAGCAGTTCGTTCCCTTGCCCGCGATAATGTCCGTTAATTTCCTTTCTACCAATGGTGTTTGCTGGTGTTCTTCTTCGCTCTTCCTCTTCATCCCATTTCCGACGGTGGCGCAGGTTAGCTAGGTCACCAAATGCTGCGCCGAGAGAGAGAGAAAAAATTGCACTTATCGTTTGTATATTGGTGTTATTGGAAGCCATAATCATATCAGGAGCAAATAAATGAGTGAGAATTACTTTTGACCAAATGCAACTAATTAATCAATTCTTGTTCTAAGCTAGGAAAGTTGGAAACAAAAAATAATATAATAAGAACAAAATTAAAGAAAAGGAAAACGTTAAAAGAATAACAAAGCTTAGGAAAAAAAAAAACAGAAGTGCATACTTGCAATTATTTGAACATGAATACAAGTAACGTTATAGCTTGGGAGCAACATAAAAGTATACTATGCCCACCTCTTCTTAACTCTAACCTTCAAACCATACTTCATGTGGAGGGTGATAGAGCAATTGGGGGAAACATCATGACCTTCCACCATATTAATCTCGTAATTATGGATGATAGTCGCGGCCATAACTTTCAGTTGAGTGAAAGACGTTTCTATCCCTATGCATTTTCGTGGTCCTGTACCGAAAGTTAAAAACTTGTACGATGGCTCATGTTTTATCATTCCATGCTTTGATATCCATCTCTCAGGTTTGAATTCTGAGGCATCCTTTCCCCAGATGGATCCCATCCTCCCCATTGCATACAAATTAAACATCAGTCTCATCTTGGGATGAACATGGTGACCACTTGGGAGAATATCAGGTTTTTGTGGTCTCTTGTGCTGGAATGGAACAGGGGGATACAACCTCATTGTTTCGCACAATGCAGCATGTAAATAAGTCGCGTTTTTCAACTCTTCTGCCGTAAAAAGCTTCCATTTTTCAATTTCTCCCATAGGGATGATTGTCTTAAGTTCTTCCCTTATCTTTTTATCAACCTCAGGGTGTGCTAAAACCAGCCAAATGAACCAAGTAAGGCTGGAGTTAACTCCATCACGTCCTGCAAACAAGAAGTTAAATATTGTATCCCTCAAAAATTTATTATCAAACTTCAACCCTGTTGTCCTTTCTCCATCATTGACTATGCATAATGTTAATAAGTCAAAACCATCTTCTTGTTGGTTAGATTTAGCTCCTTTGCTCAATTCTTCACGTTTCATCAATATAAAGTTTTCTATAATTAGGTCAACAACTTCCACGGCTTTGATTAGTTTCTTTTCTGGCCCAACTCCTAGCCTTTTTTGCAACTTCCAAATACTCTCCGGCAATAAATGGCGTATGACTATAACATAATCAATATCTTCCATGGCTTTAACAAAGGGAACATCTGGGAAATCAAGAGAGAGGCAACCAGGATCAAATCCTGTGACTACTTTACATATTGTATCGAAGGTTAACCTCTTGAAAATATCTTGCAAATCAAAAATTTTATCTTCTTTAGCCATGAATTCAAGAATCGGAATCAAGCCATCTTTGACCTTGTCGTTAATGGTTTTTGTCAAACACTTGTGGTATCTCTGATTAATCATCAGTTCTTTCGCATATTTGCTTTGATTCTTCCATAAATCAAAGTCAGAATTAAAAATTCCATCACCAAAAGCATCAAAAATCTTCTTGAATTCAGGCCCTTTTGGAAAATTTGAAAAATTTGTACTCAAAATATAATGCACATTTGCAGGATCCACTGTGCCAAGCATGTCCATATTAGTAAACCAAGGGCCTTTCAACAAGAAAGTACCTCCAGTTCTTGAAAGAACATCTGTAATCTTCTCATGGATTCTGTGTATATTGAAAAGTAGGGTTGGGAACATTCCAAGAAATGGATAATTTCTTGGCAGGCCATTTTTGTCCCTATCTCCTAAAGCCCAGAAAATTGCAAAAAAGAAAAAGATTGCTATAAATATTTCAAGGTACCCTATAGAGGCTAATAGAGAAGTGAAAGCCATTTCTTTCATAATGTGTTTTCTTGTTGGAGCTTTTTACTTGATGCTTTTTATATAGACAACCCTCTTATTCTGTAGGGGGACTCAGAAGTAGCCTGATTTATATAATTAGTAATTGAAAAATAAGCACAACTTCAAAAGTAATCGAAATTTAGCTATTTTTTCGTGTAAAGATAAAATATCCTTAAAATTCGAAAATATTCGAGCATAATATGTTGGAGTTCGAATTTTTTACATATGATATTCTAATATAATTTACTGAAGTACCAACATAATCCATAACCCAACATATTATGCTGGAACTTCATATTTTTTCATCTCCGCATACAATAGTGTTTAATTTTCAATTACTTTGCAAATGCTGGCTATTTTCTTATTACCGATCCGAAAACTGACTAGCTCATGATATTTTCTCGATATAATATAAGGTTTCAAGATGGGAATATGTGCATAACCATAGGGGTTCGGATCAATAGCAAGAATCATTATATTATTTTTCTTGTTTAATATTTTGCTGAAAATAGAAATAGATATTTACACTATAAAGTCACTCAAAAGACAGCTTAATTACCTACTGCAATATATAAAGATGACCTAATAGTGTAAAATATTTAGACTGTCCGTGGATATTAGGACAAAGAATACTAATCTCACTTTTGTAATTTTCTTTTGGGTGACAAGATTGTGTAAAGATGATGTATATAAGTTAAACTTATGTATCAGTTGTAGCCAAGACCTTCTACGCTGCGGAACTATGAAATTTGTGAAAAGTATTCTTTTGGCAACTTACTACTATGTGAGGTCATTCACATAGTAGCAATTCATTGGCAATTGACCTCTATTCCATTTATAGCAAGGGTTCCAAGACATATGAGGTCATTCAGATTTTAGTTTAACTCATTTTCATTTATGGTATGAATAGTTCATCTTGTCGCAGATAAGCTGCTTTGTTTTCAACAATGTAATTAAATTTCACTTTTTATAGAGTTACTTGTAGATAATTTTTAGATGACTTGATAATATAAAAAAATTGCACTATCACTATATATAAGTTTAAATTTGCAGAGTTATATGACTCCCTATGTGTATATACTACGAAATATTGGAAAAGTATTTTTATGTCAACGGATGTCATTGGTTAAGTATATACTTCAGTGCTAATAATTCTTGGGCATATATATATATATATATATATATATGTTAATCTCAAAAATAGTTTTAACAATTATACTTGATTTGTAGTTCTAAAAATATGTGATTTATTCCAATACTAGTTAGTAATCAAGAAATGATAAGTGTAAGTGAGAAGAATGTGATAGCCAAACCAATGTTGCTAAAGGAACGAGGGCCTCGAGCTTGGTGATTTCAGGGCCTGGAGGCTAGCTTAGTGACATTAAAGAATGAACAATAAATGAAGAATAAACTTGAGCACGACAAACGAGAAAAGTAGAGTAGAATATTCTATAGCACTGAATTTCATGCCATTACAAATGATTGGGATCCCCTTTATATAGGAGGGGAAAACCCTAATATGGTACATGTCTAATTATGACAAAGAATACTATTGGTACAGCTGTATAACGGTCTAATACGAATTTTTACTATCCCTTACAGACCTTATCAGTCCTAACCACGTGCCCTTGGGAATTTTCTATTTTTTCTTGACTGCCACCGATTTGGTACTGCCTCGAGGTAGGTTGTGACGGGTCCTCGACGTACCTTCTCGAAGTGTATGTTACGGAATCGATTCGAACTTTACTTTGAACCCTTCGAGCTCGGGCTCGGCGCACCATAGACCTCGAAATCGGACTCCTCCGGTTTCGGCTGTATACAGATAGTCCCCGCGTTTCTTAGAATGAAATGACAAGAAACGATTTTGAATTCTCGACCCTTTGATGCTCTTTATGATGACATCACTCCTATGACGTAAGCGTCGAAATGACTGCAGCGCCCCGTTGGTCCTCTTCCCCAAAAGCTATAATTGGTTGTCAGGGTGTTGACCATCAATATCAATGAACAGTCGCCGTTTTTCTCTTATATATACTTGCTTCCCTTTCCTCATTAAGAACTTTACCATTCTGCAGCAACCATTTTCTTCTATAACTTCCCTTTCACCACCAGTTCTTTCACCGTATTAATTCAAAGTTGCGTTAGTGTTTTCATCTTATCCTTCCTTTTCTTAAAGAAATTATGACTAAAACATCCAAATTTGTTCCTCAGAAAGAAGGAACCTCCACATCTATTTCCCGTCCGGCCAGTGGTAAACCGCCGGCGCTTAACGATCTCATTCCGAGCAGCTTTTCTTTGAAGAAGGACTTTACCATAGAAACCCCCCCCCCTCCCCCCTCCCGATGTCCCTGGCCATCGAGAACACACCTCGAGGTATATAAGATCAATCGAAGAGAGACACCTAGAAGCTGTGAGGAGGGAGTGCATATGAGGGGAAGAGGTCGTTCTTGAAATATCCTCTCGTGAAGAGGATATTACGACCTATGTAGAGGGGTTTCTGACAATGTATACTTATCCCTTTAAATTAGGTCCCCTCGATCCACTCATGCTTGAGTTTTGCCAAAGGTACCAAGTTACCCTGGCCCAGATCCATCTGTCCTTCTGGCAGATCGTGCTAATGATGAGGTTTTTTGCTGAAAAAGCTGAGATCGATTTCACCCTCAGCCACCTCATTCGATTGTATCGACCTCAGCATTTTCAAGGTCTAATCAAGCTTCAACACCGGTCAACGAAATCCTTATTTACTAGTAACGATGAGGATAGGGATCGAGGCTGGATGAGCCGATTCATCCGAGTGAGGAACATCGACGTCATCCCCTCGGAGTTCCTACCATTCCCCGAGAAATGGGAATATGTGCATAACCATAGGGGTTCGGATCAATAGCAAGAATCATTATATTATTTTTCTTGTTTATATTTTTGCTGAAAATAGAAATAGATATTTACACTATCGAGCCGCTCAAATGACAGCTTAATTACCTACTGCAATATATAAAGATGACCTATTAGGCAAAAAATACTAATCTCACTTTTTATAATAGGTTACCTGTAAATTTCTTTTAGGTGACAAGATTGTGTAAAGACGATGTATATAAGTTAAACTTATGTATCAGTTGTAGCCAAGACCTTCTACGCTTCAGAACTATGAAATTTGTGAAAAGTATTATTTTGGCAACAAATATCTGTGGTTAAGAACCATCTCAGTGCCAAAAATTCTTTAAAAAAAGTTTCCAGCTTGCGATTAACTGGACTATCTTTGGAATCCAACAAAAGTTGAAAATATAAAATCTTGCAAATCTTCAACATTTATTAGTAATTCGTTTATCAAGCTAGTTTCTTTACTAGAAGACAACAAAAACGTTTAGAAAAAGTAACAACGTCAGTGGTTTGCACTTTGCGCTCAGTTTACTCATATTGACCGGTTCTGGTTTACCAAACATAAAATTTCTAAAATTTATAAGCTAGCGTTTGGATATAGATTTGGTTGAAACTTGAAAAATGAGTTTTTTTAAGTTGGATTGAAAAATAATATTTGGAAGTTAAAGTTATGTTTGGACATGCATTTTATTTGAAAAAAAAATAAAATTTTGTGAGTGGAAGAAAAAAATTCACCCAAAAATTACCATTAACCATATTTTGAGAACTTGAAAAAAAACTTTAAATTTTTTTCAAAACCTGATCAGTTTCTATGAACAAGCAATATTTTCCAAAAATATTTAATAAAAAGTTATCAAAATATATGGCCAAACGGGAGTTAAGCCTTCCTTGACCTCGGCGCATACATTAATGTTACTCTATTTGTGTCCCTTATGCAACGACGTCGTGAGCTATCACGTGGATACCTCAAGCAACTTTGATTATAAGTATTCTTGAGATTCTTGTTTAACTTTTCTCTCACGATGCGATGACCCAAAAGGTCATCCCGTGTAATTTTAGCTAAATTTGTGTTCGGAAGCCGTAAAAACCTCTTTATATCTCACCTCGATTTGCGTGTGCAGCCCGAGCGTATAGCCGGGAAGCCGCCATGTAAAAAATTGATATTTTTGTGTTGAAATTTGAATAAAGTTGACTTTGGTCAACATTTTTGGTAAACGAACCCGGACCCGGACCCGTGATTTGACAGTCCCGGAGGGTCCGTAGGAAAATATGGGACTTGGGGGTATGCCCGGAATTGAATTCCGAGGTGCCAAGTCTGAGAAATAAATTTTTGAAGAAAATTATTTTCTAAAAAATATAAAGGTTTTTGAAAATGAGATTTGATATGAAACCTGTGAAACCGGGCCAGTATTATGGTTCCGGAGCCCGGGACAGGTTTAATATGTCTTATATGTGTTATTTGTGAAATTTGGTGAGAAACGGACTTAGTTTGACGTGATTCAGATCGAAAATGGAAAAATTAGAAGTTTTTGAAGTTTAAAGGAATTTCATTGATTTTGAGGCTTATTTCGATGTTTATGATGTTATTGTGGTGTTTTGATTACTTGAATAAGTCCGTAGGATGTCTATGAGGTCGTGTGTGTATTTGGTTTTGAGCCTCGAGGGCTCGGGTGAATTTCGGTAGGCGTCGGAGTGCATAAAGCCTTAGAAAATCTGGTGTAATTGTTGTCATCTGGTGTCCA
>MDKI01086093.1:0-21211 GCA_005239505.1 Nicotiana paniculata | reverse complement strand
ATGGACTTGATGAGACAATTATCGGAGCAACAGAACTTGATAGCCGAGCAACAAGCTCTTGATGACCTAGCTATAAAAAGACTCCAAGCTACAGTGGATGAGTTAAAGGCCAATTTACAAGCTGTACCCCACACTTATGTTATGCATCGTCCTCGATGCATGATTACCAAGAAAAACATTATAACAAGGGTGAGAAATACTCCCTGAGACCCCTTGTTGGTGTTGATAGACATGTATTTCCATTCCTCGATAAATTTTTTGTTGGACTCATGTATCTTGTAGTGGTAGTCCTCATATTCTCGGATCCTTTTTCGGAGTTGGTTGTATTTGACTTGTGCCTCGGCCCTTTCATCTATAACCCTGTGACCTCGGACGTACCCCGTCTTGCGCTGACCACCCAGATCCTCTTCTAACTAACCGAGATAGAAAGGGGTACAACCGACGTGATACTTGTCTGGCTCGATGGTGTCTTTCTCAAGTATAACCTTGTAGTGCCACAGGTGCTGAGCTTTCCACTTGTGAGGACTGTCATTATTTTGAAAGTTGGCTTGAAGATGGCTCATCTTCTCGACCCTAGGGATGACTTGCTTCCTTCGTGCTTGCCTTATAACTCGAAGAGGGATATAAGGGTATGTCCCCCTTAGACCAATCAGTATCAGAAATGATGCGTCTCGAGATCGAATGATGAACTCATCCGTTGGAAACCATTCAAACATCCATTGAATCTGTTCTTCAGTCAAGTTATCAAAAAATCCCAACCTCAGCATTTTCAGGTTGAGCGAACATATCAGGGATATAATTCATTCGCTTTGGGTGATGGAAATCGATGTGGTCATCCCACATTCTGCGGTGAATGTACTGTCGATATTCGCTTTTTTGGAGATGATCCATGAGCCAGAGTTGAAGTAATAAATTGCAATACCTTAATCATTTCATTAATGTAGTAAATAAGGCGAACCTAAAGCGACAATAAGAAAATGAGTCACTACTGACATTTGCCTTATTACATTCGAATGCTGAAACGACTCTAAAAAAAATAAATAATCCTATTCTACTTGGTCCCAGAGGGACCTTCTCCAAGCTTGGCCTTCTTGGCTCAGTCAATCAAATTCCCCAGGTCGCGCATGTCCAGCAGTAGATACGCCGTTGTAGTGTCCTCCTTCATTTCCCTCTACATTCTTACAATCCACGACCCTTTTCCTCGTCTTTACTTCAAGCTCCATCAAACCCTGCTCTAAATATTCCAACCTTTCAGTTGACTTTGTAGCCATTTCCCTCCACTCTTTAATTGAATCCATGTCAATCTTGTGTTGTTCCAAATGCCTAGCTTGGACTCGAGGACTCTTTTGCGTAGCCTCTTATACTTCACATGTGCTTCAACAGCTTCATCTATGACCCCGTTTCCTTGACCGACCTTTAGCTCGACTATTCCTTCTATGCTATTATCCAACCATGATGGATAGAAGCACACATGACCTACGTGGTATCGATCTAGCTCGATGGTATCCTTTTCCATAATAATCTTCAAATTTATGTGCTGGTCCTCACATTTGTATAGAATGGCATCGTCCTGAAAATCTTCTTTGTAATGACCCATTTTGGAGACTCGCGATATGACTTGTTTTCTACCAGCTTGTCTCATGACCCTAATAGGAACATAGGGATATATTACCCTTAACCCAATCAACAACAAAGGCGGAACATTCCTGGATCTGATAATGAATTTGTTAGTAGGGTACCACTCGAACATCCAATGAATCTTGTCCTCGGTCAGATTGTTGAAAAACTGTACCCATTCTATAGCATTCTCTAGTTGTGCAAACCTGTCTTGGATAAAGGTCATTCTTTTCTGATGGTGGAAATCTATGTGGTCATTGCATGGTCTTCGTGGGAATTCTTGGCGAAAATGGCCTCTCTGAAGATATTCCAACATATAAATCTGCAGCCGCAAGTTACAACCCTCAAAATGTTTGAACCCCTTCTTGCAACGATCCATAGCTTGGTACATTTCTGCTACAACCATTGGAACAATAGTATATGTTTGTCCTTTTATCCCTTCCACTAAAGCTTTGGTTACCATGGACAACCTAGTGTGAATCCTATCCCCTTGGCTTGGAGACACTATCATACCCAGAAAACATATGATGAATACAAAAACCCTACGACGAGTCCAACCCAGGAAGGTGATGGAGAATTCGTCGTGAAAAATGCAATAAGATTTTTTATGTCCATATCGTTTGTAGAGTAAGTTAAATGGTACGTAGGACTTCTTCAAGCATGCCAATTCATCGTTCTTTCTCAAACCCGTCATTTTCAGAAATCAGGAGTGCAATTTTCTGGAACCAACAAACAGGGACTATCCCAGGGTAATCCAGCGAATCCTCCTACTTCCTCCAAGAGAGGAGTCATTTATATATTGCCAAAACGGAATACAGCCCTTTCTCCGTCCCAGAACATGGTAACAGCCTCGATCAACATGTTATTTGGTTGGACGTCTAATAAGGATGGTAAGTTTCCTAGAACGCTTTACACGTGATTTTTTTTGCTTGGCGAAAGATTTTCCCATCAATCCAGCAATGACGGTGGTATATTTTGGACCATGCCAAACCTGGGGACTTCATACCTCATTTTCTGCAAAATAAACAAGGTTAGACCCTTTCCCCCTCCGGATTCGACTGCTTACACATTAACGATTAGCATATCGACATTTTTTCTCCAAATAATGCACATATCGTGATTGTGCCCGTTAGGATTATAAATCCCGGTGGGATTTGGACAAGGCTTCCTTAGAATGTTATTATGCAGACAACATATTAACCTATGTTAGGTTTGATCATGATGCATGTTTAGTTATTGTCAGATAAGGTTTCTATAGAAGTCTAGATTGGTACCCCCAAACGGACAACTTGAGAGGAAAAGGCACGAAACCGTCGACTGCACCGCTGATCGACTAGTTTTACCGTAAACAAGCCTTTCCAAATTCAAAAAATCTAATATATGAAGAGCACGAACACTCATCAAGTGCCTCTATGGTATTAATTACGCACGAGCAGAATATGATGTTGAGCATGTATTTATGAAAAAGGAAGATAACACATTGTCAAGTACTTGCACGATGAAAATGGTAAAATGCGGTGTCGAGCCCCCTTTCTTACCTCACGGAATCGGGTTTATGACATTGGTTGGGAAAACTCTTTCCTTTTGGGAAAGGGATTTTCATAGTTTGAAGAGCCGCCACCTAACAATTTTAACGGTGCGTTAGGGCACCTAAGGGGTTCAATTGCAACTACATTTCTAACCAGAGATTTGGGTAAGGGCTTGAAATTTTCCTAAGGGGAAGGTGTTAGGCACCCCTCAGGATCCACAAGTGTGGTTCCCGACCAAATGGTTTCGTGAATTTGTACAACTAGCAAATAACAAATAAAGGCTCAAATAAGAGGGGATTTAAGTCTTGAGCATGCAGATGTTTTAAGAAACAGTAAAGAAGATTGGCTTTTGAAAAGGAATTACGACCTAGCATATAAAGGTATCCTAGCTTTATAATAATATGGATCACATCAATGCAATACCCGCTAATCACTCCTCGAAGACGGGCTACACGTGGTATTAGCGCACCGGTCATCATATTCATATTCTAACCTTCCCACCCCGTAAGGTTATTAAAATGAGTGTTGGTATCGACCTCTATTGCATGCTGTTACCCGTCCCTTCCGATCAGTCCCGAAGGAAATTAGGACTCCTATCCTAAAGGAGGTGCTAGGCAGACCCTCATGTTTTAAAGGTAAAATTCTAAGACGATAGATAACAAAAACAAATAGGGCTGTAGATAAAGGAAAGCATAGAAAACATATAAAGGCTCAAACATTCCTCCACACACAGTACACATAAGCAGCATGTCTCATACACAATTAAGGTCCATATTAATTCAGAATCCTGAAGCATGGTATCTAGGTGATAACACAAATACAGATTATTACATAACGCAGAGAGTAAGTCTTAATCAGGCTTGCCTACTGGTTTTAAGCATGCTGACAGTTAAACATGATCACAAAGACAGTTCTGATTTTATATTTTTTAAGTTAATTACCTAAGGCTTGCGTAAGTGCTGGATAACATACAACATTTATTCATATTTGTTAATGAATCTAAGTTGTTTTAGCTAATAACATGCGGTTTTAGGTGTGAAGATGTACAAAGACTAATTACTAGTTGCTGAGAACAGGGGGTTGTTTTGTGTTTAGACTAAATGCAGTTAAATAGATACGATTCTATAGCATGATATCAAATGCAGCATGGTGCATAATAATTTAAAAAGGATTTCTAAATGCACACAGAATCATAGCATTATGCACAGTTTCAGGAATAGCATAGGTGACAGATTTTAAACGTTGTTTACCTAGAACAGGATCTCTACGTGTATAGCTTGATGAGACGTGATTACAGCTTATTTATCCTAAGACAGCATTTCTGGTGAAATTTCAGAACATGGGCAGAATCACGTAATAGCAACTTATTTCATTGTAATTATTTATCCTATAGGCAGGATTTCTAAGCGTGGAGGTGTCGAATACACATAAATCCTAAGTGGCATGATATCTAATGCATGGCATGGTGTACCTAAACATGGCTGCTATTGGGCATAGAGAAAATAAACCTAGACACATGGTTTCTACCCTTAATCATGCATATCACCCATCCATTTTCACTATCCGACCCCAGAGTTGTTTATAAATAATTATTACAGACCATTGAATACGAATTACACAACTTAAATAGAAGGAAAAATAAGAAGTTAACTATAAGGAGCCTACAGAATAGGCTCAAGTCTCCAAGTCCTCAATGCCATGTATTATTTCACAACCTTCTCATAATCCGTGGGTGTCGGAGTTACCTAAGGACCTCAAGGGCTCCCGGGCAGTGCTCACACCTAGATTTCATAGCCAAAATAGAGTAAGTGAAGTGTGGAATGGCCAGCCTTTGTGTGTCAAAGTTCAGAGGGAGCTCAAGGGTCCCAAGGCAATGCTCACACAGAAGGGCCAGAACCTAGACTTCTAAGAGTATATGTGAGAGTGCTTTTTTATTTTTTTAAAAGGGTTTAAGTAAGAAAACAGTTTTGAGAAAAGGTAAGTAAGAAAACGGTTTTGAGAAAGAGTAAGTAAGAAAACAGTTTTGAAGAGGGAAATATGATTGGCATAGAAGTTCAACATCATACAAAGGACCAGTGATAATACAACAATCACAAACAGGGGTAATGGGATTTGAGGGACAAATACAGATCATGTGAGGGCAAACATGTGGCAGGCAAACACACATATAAGCATGCAATCAGGAGCTCCTAAGGGTTTAGAGGATTAGGGGTACAGTAAAGTACTAGGTTAGATTAACACTAAAACAACTAAGGCTATGATTAAACTAATGCCCCAGTCATAGGCATGGATATTCACGTAAGAAGCATGTGCTAAGTATACAGAAATATGTTGGTCAAGTAAAGCCTAACATAACACGCGGAGGGGAGTTTAGGATCCTATATACATGTTGAATACTAAGTAAAAGCAAATTAGAAACACACCGAATTACAACAGTGACAGAAACATGTTGGTTTGAGGACTGAAATCTAAATTAGAACAGACTAGTGAAGTGAAGAAAGTAGTAACACAAACAGGAAGTAGGAGATGCACAATAGCTAGCCTTGGCTTACATCCGGCTAACTTAGAATAGCAGTAACTAGCAAAGAAGAGAGAGTAGATATTTTTTGATTATGTGAGAGAGATATTTGAACAGATCAAGTCCTGGGTTTTGAAAATAAGAGGCCTGGGTATATATAGCTTTGAAAATAGTAGTAAATAAGGTGCAGATCAAAGTGAGGCGGCAATTAAGAGAATCAGAATCAATCAGTTTAAGAATAGTATGGGTACTTCCTTAATTAAGGGAATTAACTCTCCAACGGTAGGAAAAGGTTACAAGTAAGGAAAGGAAGCAAATAAGGAAAGATTCATACCTAATAAGCACAGAGTAGGGAATTGGGGGCAGGTTCATTAAAGCACTACTGTATGAATCAATTGATAGTAATAAAGCAAGAAATAACTAATAGTCATAAAGATTATCACTAGAAATCAATTAAAGGAAATCAATCATAAGAAATTAGGGATTCGAAATAGGAGTAGTACTCATTTAAGAATCAACATAGATTATACAAAGTAAACACATAATAGGAGAGAGTCAGAAACCCTAGTGATTAAAACAGGGTAAAATCACACGGAATTAGGGGTTTACATAGGACAATGACATGAATCACTGAATAAGCATAATACAAACAGGAAAGGCGAAGATTTAGAGGTATCGATAAACAATGAATAGAGATGAATCACATATTAAGCATGGTAATAGCAACCAGAAACCCTAACAAGCAATATGGGGTAAAACATCACAAAATTACAGAATAATCAAGAGAACAGAGTGAACACATAGTTGTAAACAAACTCAGAGCCATAGGTGAAAGCTAAGACTTTAGGGTTTTTAACGAAATAAATCAGACATAAAGGGAAAAGGCTCGAATAAAGCTTAAACATAATAAAAATCATAAGATAATACTCAAAATATGAAGGGAAATCATTTTTGAAAAGAGGTTTGAAAACCCTATTTAGAAGGTGAAGAGTCACTTCATGAAAAATCGAAAAACCTTTTAAAAACACCAAAAATAGCTCGGAATAAGCCAAGATCTGTTACAAATCTATAAAATTCAGATACTGATAGTTAGTTCTGCATAGAGACAAACCAAAGAGAAGGAGAACCGGCTAAAGAACTACTGGTTCTAGCCGAAAAATGAGGAAATCTTACTGGGACGGCCATGGATGGACGGAGAACGGAATGTGAGATCATGGGAGGTAAGTGAATCACCTCTGGTTCCCTTGAAAACCTCGGGACAACATCAATCCGATGTAGGAGGAGAGCCATAGGCTGGGGGTGGTGGTGAGACCACCATGGTTACCGGTAAAGCAACGGTCGAAGAAGGGGATAGACTTAGCAGAGGGAGTCGAAGAGATGAGAGAGTTGAGAGAGATGAGAGGAGAGGACAGTGGAGTGTAACGATAGAATGAGAGGGGGAATGAGGGTTTGGGGTAGGTCGTTTAGGATGGTTTTAAAAGGTTAGAATGATCAACACCCAGGATTGAAGAGGACATGGGACGGGTTAGGTGGAAGTTTGGGCTTTGGTCATTTTAATGGGGTTTGGGATGGTTTTAAAAGGTTAGAGTTGTTGACCCAAGTCACTGCATAGTTTTGAAGATTGAAAAATGTCTGACCAGTTGAACCAGGCCCATCAGAGCACACATACTTGACCTGACAAGTTGGCGCACAAACGTTATATGCATAGGAGATGAATGCGATTGTGAAGTATCAATGAACAAGAAGAGTATCTTCTAATGCGAAAAGGTTGCAAATTGATGAAAGAATAGATGTCGAATTCAGCAAGGACAAAAACGAAGGAAGGAAGTTGAGTTTGATAAGAACTTGTTCTCCCAGGTAGATTCGGACCAGAACTCATTTGACTTTATAAATAATTGAAGCATTCTTGCTTGAATCATGAATGCACAAGTGCATAAGTGAATCAAGAGCTGAAAGAATCATTCACAGATATTTTGCAAGCAGAATTATTGTGCGACACAAAGGCTACAGACCAGCTAGAAGAACCAGTTTCATTTGTTTATCATTGAGTCTAGTTGGTTGGAGTAAGAGTTTTAATATTATATCTTTTCATCTTTCATAGAAGCAATTGTAATAGGTACGAATTGTTCAAGTTAGAGTTAACTTGAAGCTTGTAGAAATTATCTAGGGGCTAATTACTACAAAGGGATTAGATTTAATCCTAGGATTACAAAAGAGTTTATTTTGTAAGTCCGTTTGGCTCAGAGTTTTAGTGAAGAGTTTGAGCAAATCCTACTGAGGAATAGGTCGTGGTTTTTTCACCTTTTGAGCCAGGTGTTTTCCACGTAAAAATCTATGTGTTTTCACTTTACTACTTTTATTATTCTGCAACAGTAGTAGTTGGAACACCAAGAAGAACCAGGTTCTTCTATTGAGACAGCACTAGAAAATTGGGTACCACACAAAGTAACCTATCTTCTTGTGTGGTAGTGACGTCTAAAACATCAATCGGTATCAGAGTAGGTTATCCTTGAAAGGCTAACACCTTGGAGAAGATCAAGATGAGTGCACCACCTGGAAATTGGGAAGGTCAATTAACTTCAAGGCCACCACTCTTCAATGGAAAGTATTAGTCTTGGTGGAAAAACAGGATGAAGGACCACCGGATTGGAGAAGACTATGAACTCTGGGACATAGTCATTGATGGTCCTCTAGCTAACACGATGAAGACTGCTGAAGGTATAGATGTACCAAAGACTAGAGTTGATTGCACTACTGAGGATCTGAAGAAATGGGAGAAGAATGCAAAGGCCAAAAAGTGGCTAGTGTGTGGACTAGGTCCAGACGAGTACATCAAAATCCAAAGTTGCACCACTGCCAAAGAAATCTGGGATACCTTGCAAGTAGCCCATGAAAGAACACCTCAGGTAAAAATGTCAAGAGGTACTCTACTATACTCTCAGTATGAAAACTTCACTATGAAAGAAGGAGAGACTATCCAAGAGATGTACACAAGGTTCACAACCTTGACTAATGAACTGAAGTCTCTTGGAAGAGTCATTCTTGAAGAGGACAGGGTTGAAAAGATCCTAACAAGGGTCTTTCCTATTTCCTGGGAAAGCAAAATCACTACTATCCAGGAATCAAAAAATATGGCAACCCTGAGATTGGATAAGCTGATTGGAAACCTCACTGCCTATGAACTAATAAGGCAGACAATGAAGATGGATGGTCCAAAGAAGGATAGGAGTCTAGCACTAACAATCACTGAGGGAGCAGATCTATAGGATGATGAGATGGCCATGATCACCAAAGAATTCAGAAACTTTCTCATGAGTAAGAAGGGCATCTCTAGAGGAGGAAACTACAACAAAGCAAAAGCTACAGAAAGGCTAACCAACGAGGGATGTTATAAATGTGGTAAGACTGACCATCTCATCAAAAACTGTCCTCAGTGGGAAGTAGAATGGAAAAAGGAGAGATATGAAAGAAGGAATAGGAAGAAGGAACAGGTCCAACCCAAGAAAACCACAACAAAGGATATGGTTGCTGCCTTGGGGGAAAGTTCAGATGAGGACTCAGAAGATGGGGAGACTGAAAATCAGGCGCTCATGGAAATTGGAGAATCTGATGAGGAATCACATGAAGAACCAGAGGTAAGTATCTCCCATCTTAAAAACAAAGTAAAGTTCCTATCTAAGGAAAAACTCTCTGAGTTGCTACTTGATTTCATAGATTGATTCTGGGGAAACAACCAAAGAGAAGGACCAATTATCATGTGCAATGCTAAAGTAAAAGCAAAGTGCATGAACCTGGAAATCAGAGTCAGTGAATCTGAAAAGAAAAACACTGACTTGTTGAACCAGGTTCATCCACTTGAAACTGAGATTCTAGAACTAAAATCTGAAAACTTAAAGCTAAAGCTAGGATCCAGTAAAAAGGTTGTTGATTATTCTCATATCATGTTAGAAGAAAACGTGGGAAAACTAAAAGATAAGATGTATGCCAAGGATGAACAGATAAGAACTCTGAATGAAGAACTTGGCAAAGTCAAACATGAGTTAGATCGAACTTGTAAATGGAATAAATCCTCAAATGCCCTAATATGGCTTCAAGAGAATCATAGTAGCAACAGGAAAGGTATTATCTTTGGAAGTCAATTACCCAAGTGGGATCCCAAAAGCAAATATCTCACTCTCCCTGAGAATAAAATCTGCACCCATTGTGGTAAGACTGGACACTACAAATATGAGTGTACTGAAAAATAGCAGGCCAGTCGAAAAAATGAGAGGTTTGTAAAAGGGAAAAACTGGCTACCAAATTGGGCCAGGAAAAATTTGATTCATCCATTCTCTCATAGAAAAGGACCCAAACTAGTTTGGGTTCTTAAAACTAACCCCTGATTCTTTTGTAGGTTCAAGTGAGAGGAGGCAGCCAAATTTGGTATTTGGATAGTGGCTGCTCAAAGCATATGACTGGGAACATGGAATAGTTCCTTTCACTTGAATGTCTCAAAGGAGGAAATGTCTCATTTGGAAACAGAAATAAAGGTGAAATTATTGGGGTTGATAAGGTAGGTATGGATTACACAGGATCCATTGAACATGTGTATCTAATAGATGGCTTGAAATATAGCCTAATCAGCGTATCACAACTATGTGACAGAGGTAACCTGGTTGCTTTTACTTCCACAAAATGTTTTGTGATTAACCTGCTTACTGACAAGATTGTTTTGCAGGGAAAAAGAATGAATAAAATCTATATCATTGACTTGTCCACGCTGTCTGAAAATGAACTAACTTGCCTAAGTGTGTTGGACAGTGATCCCCTCCTATGGCACAAACGACTTGGTCATGCGAGTCTAACTCAGCTTAACAAACTAGTCTCTAATGACTTTGTGGTAGGACTTCCTAACATTAAGTTCAAGGAGGACAAATTTTGTGAGGCATGTGCCAGGGGGAAGCAGGTAACTTCCTCTTTCAAAAGTAAGAAAATAGTCAGTACCACCAGGACGTTGGAACTAGTTCATATGGATCTATGTGGTCCTATGAGAGCTCTGAGTAGAGGTGGTAAGAGATATGTGATTGTGCTAGTTGATGATTACTAAAGGTTCACTTGGACCTTATTCTTGGCATCAAAGGATGAAGCATTTGATATGTTCACCTCATTTGTCAAGAAAACTCAAAATCAATTAGGACATCAACTAGCATCAATAAGATCTGACCATGGTACTGATTTGAGAATGCTAAGTTTGTTGAGTTCTATAATGAACATGGTGTTAATCATAACTTTTCTGATCCTAGAACCCCACAGCAAAATGGGGTTGTTGAAAGGAAAAACAGAACTCTTGAAGACATGGCAAGAACCATGCTTCTATGTAGCAAACTACCTCACAGCTTTTGTGCTGAAGCAATAAACACTGCTTGTTACATAATCAATAGATGCATGGCCATACCTCTGGTAGACAAAACTCCCTATGAATTAGTTAAAGGGAGAAAGCCCAACATATCCCACTTTAGGGCTTTTGGTTTCAAGTGTTCTGTGCATAATAATGGCGAATATTCCCTAGGAAAATTTGACCCCGGAACTGATGAGGGAGTATTCTTGGGATATTCATCACATAGAAAAGCTTATAAAGTATATAATAAAAGAACTATGTGTGTAGATGAAAGTGTACATGTTGTCTTTGATGAAACTAACACTCTTGCTGAGAGACAAGAACCAGAAGATAAGGAGCTTGGACTGGTGAGAAGCAGTGATCACATTGAAGCAAACACGGAAGGTGGAACAAGTGATGGACCAGGTTCAACTACCCCAAGCAACATGACAGGGGGAAGTCAACATATGCAACATGGCCCTAATCCTGCTCCAAAGCAACAAGACGCCATGTAATTGTCTAGGAATGAACAGCTGGTAGTCAAACTACACAGATATCATAGTTCTCACCCTCTTGAGAACATCATAACAGATTTGGCATCCGGAATAAAAACAAGATCATCCTTGAAAAATCTGTGTGTGTTTGATGCCTTTCTATCCATGATCGAACCAAAGAACATTGGCGAAGACCTACAAGATGCTCATTGGGTAAATTCCATGCAAGAAGAGCTGAATCAGTTTGAAAGAAGTCAAGTATGGCACTGGGTACCCAGGCCACTACACAGATGAGTGATTGGAACCAAGTGGGTCTTCAGGAACAAGCTCGATGAGGATGGACTGTTACAATGAATAAGTCAAGACTAGTTGTTCAAGGGTATAGTCAAGAAGAAGGAATTGACTATGATGAGGCCTTTGCCCCTGTGTCAAGATTGAAGGCAATTAGACTTCTTATAGCATTTGCTGCACACATGGAATTCACTCTTTATCAGATGGATGTTAAGATTGCCTTTCTCAATGGCTATCTGAAGGAAGATGTATTTGTCAAGCAGCCTCCAGGTTTTGAAAGCAAGGAGTCACCTGACCACGTATACAAACTCGACAAGGCTCTATATGGTCTCAAACAGGCACCAAGAGCATGGTACGAACGATTATCAAAATTCCTGCTAGAACATGGGTACAAACGAGCCAAAATTGACAGTACCTTATTCTTAAGGGAAAAGGGTAAGGATCTCCTGGTTGTGCAAATATATGTGGATGATATTATATTTGGGGAGACTTCGGAAAAATTGAGCAAGGAATTTGCTATGCTAATGGGGAGTGAGTTTGAGATGAATATGATGGGGGAGCTAAACTTTTTCTTAGGCTTGCAAATTAAGCAAAATTCAAATGGAACAATGATCCACCAACAAAAGTACGTGAAAGAATTTCTCAAGAAGTTTAAAATGGAAGATTCAAAGGAAATAGACACTCCTATAGCCACAGCTACAAAATTAGATGTGGATGAACCTGGTTCATCTGTTGATCAGAAGCTATACGGAGGGATGATTGGGTCTATATTATATTCCACTGCCAGCGATATTGTGTTCAGCGTGGGACTATGTGCTAGGTTTCAGGAAAATCCAAAGGAGTCCCACCTCACTGCAGTGAAGAGAAGTTTGAGAAATTTGAAAGGCACCACTGATTTGTGCATTTGGTATCCTAAAGGTAGTAATTTCGACCTTGTAGGATATGCTGATTATGCAGGTTTCCTGGTTGACAGGAAAAGTACTTCAGGTATGACTCACTTTCTGGGTTCATGCCTTGTGTCTTGGGCTACCAAAAAACAAAATTCAGTACCCTTGTCTACTGCTGAGGCTGAATATGTGGTTGCAGCCTCCTGCTGTGCTCAGTTTCTATGGATCAAGCAACAACTCATGGACTTTGGTATAGATGTGGGATGCATTCCTATTTTCTGTGATAACACTAGTTCCATTAGTATGACGAAGAACCCGGTTCATCATAAGAGAAGTAAGCACATAGATGTTAGGCACCACTTCCTGAGGGATAACTATGAAAAAGGAATGGTCTCAATTGAATTTTGTGCTACTGATCAACAAATTGCAGATATCCTTACTAAAGCACTGAGTAGGGAGCATTTTGAGAGAAACAGGCTTGAATTAGGGATGATTAAAATCACCTGATTGAAAAAAAAGTAAAAAAAAAATTGAAAAAAAGTTTTTTTTTGGCTAGAAACACTAACATAGATAATCAACCAGTCTAATCGTTTCTCAGCATCATGACTTTACTGTCATATTCTCTTGCCATGTATTAATATGATTCTCTGGTTGCTAATGATGTTTCTCTATCTTTGTAAATTGAGGCAAATTAAAGACTTCAACACGATGAACGTGGTTCATCTCTGTTGGTTCATCTGACTGACAAGGTACGTGCTCATCTCCATACAACTATTGAACTAATTACGGTCACACATGAGCAGGATTCTATCTATTTTTGGTTCATTTCAAAGTCCTTGTACTAATCCCTAAATGAACCTGTTCCAAGAAGTCACATCAGTACCCAATTAGCCTAGAAGTAGGGAAATCTTAACCGTCAAATCAATGACACTCCTACAACTATTAGACTTCCACTTGAATAAATTTTCTACTCGTTGTATAATTAATAGCCATATCTTATATAAGGGTCAGAATTACTCTCCTCTGCATCAAGTAACCGTCGAACTCAGATCATTAGTCTTCAAACCCAAAAACTGATCACTCTTTGTTTTCTTCCTAAACTTCACTCATAATCATGTCTTCACCACCATCTTATTCATCACCAAACCATGATTATGATGGAGGGAACTATGAATCAGATTCAAATTCTCCATCGTTATACAGTTCTCAATCTTCAGAAAAAACCACAACCCTTGAAAACCCTCATGTTCCAGAACCCACATCTGAACCTAACCCAGCCCCTCGTGGTCGTCGTGTAAAGGTTCTTGCCAGAAAATCAATGGCTTCTAGGTCACGTGAAAAATTCTTGGAGGAAATTCTACAGGCTGAAAAGGATAAGAATTCTGAATCATCACGTGAATCTTTTAAATCAGTCAACGAGGATGAAGCACCTGGTTCATCAAATTCTGAACAAGGTAATCTCAAGGAAAATTCTGAGTCTGTTAATGCTGAGAACAGGATTGTTCTGGTTGGGTCGGTAGTGGATGTTGAAGTGCCTAGTAGGCCAAGAAAATCAGAAAAAGGTAAAGTTCTTCAGGGAAAGGGATTTGGGGAGGATGGTACTACATTGACTATTTGTGGTATCATTCTTGAGAAGGTTGGAGAAGATGTCATAGAGATAGGGGGAAGTGTAGTCGAGGAAGAAGCGACAGGTCTAGCAAGCTTGAAGAAAGGAGCAGATGAACCTGGTTCATCTGGGGATGAAATGTTGGCTGAAAGGCTAAGGAAACTGGGGGAGTCCGATAACCCCAAGAAAAGAAGGACTCATAAGTCCAAGAAGGCTGCTACCCCAGTTCCTTCCAAGAAGAGGAAAACTTCCGTAGTTACTGATGCTCCTGTTCCTAAGGTGCATGCTACACGTAGTGCTGTGAGAAAGGAAGAAGAACTGTTTGAGAAGGCTCTGCTTGAGAGCAAAAAAAAGAGAGATGCAAAGGGAAAGGCTAAAGTGGGAGAGTTTGTGGAGGCTGTTGTTGTACAAGAGGATATGATGGACCTGGTCCATCATGAGGAGCAGACTGCTCCTGTTGTGGTTGAGGCACCAAAATCAAAAAGGGCTAAGGCTTCTTCGAAGAAGTCAGCTAAAGTGTCTGCCACACCTACAAGAACCGTTAAAAAGACCAAGTCCAAGGCAAGAAAAGTGAAGGTCATTGAAAAAGATGATGATAGAGAATGGAGTGGAGAGGACAAGGGGGAAGTTGGTGAGGTGACTACTGACAGAATCACCTTGTTTGGTAAAAGAACAATTCTGAAGGGAAAGTTATTGAAGGATTATGAGGAACCTGGGATGAGATACCTGCTAGACACAGTAGATGTTCAGGGGTGGAAGAACATGGTTCTTCATATTGAAGGAAGGTTGGCTAGAGCTGAACTGGTGGAATTCATGGGTAATGCAGTGGTTTAGGACGCATGGTCATTACCATATTCAAAGGAATTCAAGTTTCCTTTTATGCTAAAGAACTGGAAGAAATTTTGCAAATTCCTGCTGAGGGCTATAAGGATTACACGAGGCAAAGATGGCCTAGTTTGGATGGGATGTCCTCAGCAATCAATATTACCAGATTCTTCAGTGACAATGAACGGTAAATTGAACCCACGCCAATCAACAAAAGTGAAATGAAGCCAGAACACAAGTTGCTCTTCGAGTTTGTCATCAAATACTTGCTGCCAAGACAAGAACGAAGGCACATAGCCAACTATATGGATCTAACCTTGATGGAATATTTGTTTAGGGGTAAGAAGATAAATTGGCCAGCCTTCATCATCCAACTCTTGTACAGGGTTGTGAATGGAACAAAAGCACGTGTGATTCCATATGGCTTTATTCTGACTGTTGTGCTTGCTCATTTTGATGTTCCTGTGAAAAAGGCTAAGATGGCTACTGTCAAGGACTATTTTGGGAAGGATACTTTGCTGACTTGCGATTATACTGTCAATGTTCCTGCAGATGAACCTGGTTCATCTAGGAAGCAGCCTGTCAATAGCAAAGTTATAACTCTGGTGCAGGAAAGAGAGATCAAGGATATGGAAATCCTTCATTTGAAGTCTCGTTTGATTGAGGTTGAAGCTGAGAGGGATGCTCTAAGAGCTGAATTAGCAAAAGAGAAGGAAAAGAATGAGGGTGTTCTTAATCAGATGCTTTCTCTTCTTCAAACCAAGACCACAACCTCCTCTGCACCCTCCCATCCTTAGTTTCTCCAGAGCTTCCAAAACCCCTCTTTAGACCAGTTGTTCAGTTTCAGTTGTTTTTATTTTTGTTTGCTCATGGTTAGGGCTATTTTTGTTTTGTTTGTATGGTGTTTGATGCACGTTCCTAATCAGTGAATTTTTGCTTTTTTGTTATTGACTTGTCTCAATATCTTAGATAGCTTACATTTATTGGTTTCTTATGATGATTAATCATGTTTGCACCTGCAGTAGCCTCAATGGCCATGAGTAATTTTTAACAACACTGGTGAGTTTATCATTTTGCAAACTTTTTGACGATGCCAAAAGGGGGAAGAAAAAGTTCTTTTATATTTCAAGTGATATTTATAACCTAATGAACCTGGTTTCTCTATGATAAATGCTTAAGAACATACAAAGTGTTTGAGTTGTATATAGGGAGAAGCACAGAGTTTGTCATCATCAAAAAGGGGGAATTTGTTGACCCAAGTCACTGCATAGTTTTGAAGATTGACAAATATATGACCAGTTGAACCAGGTCCATCAGAGCACACACACTTGACCTGATGAGTTAGAACACACACATTATATACATAGGAGATGAATGCGATTGTGAAGTATCAATGAACAAGAAGAGTATCTTCTAATGCGAAAAGGTTGCAAATTGATGAAAGAATAGAAGTCGAATTTAGCAAGGACAGAAACGAAGGAAGGAAGTTGAGTTTGATAAGAACTTGTTCTCCCAGGTAGAGTCGGACCAGAACTCAACTGAATATATAAATAATTGAAGTATTCTTGCTTGAATCATGAACACACAAGTGCAGAAGTGAATCAAGAGCTGAAAGAAAAATTCCCAAATATTTTGCAAGCAGAATTATTGTGCGACATAAAGGCTACAGACCAGCTAGAAGAACCAGTTCCATCTTTTTATCATTGAGTCTAGTTGATTGTAGTAGGAGTTTTAATATTGTATCTTCTTAGCTTTCATAGAAGCAATTGTAATAGGTATGCATTGTTCAAGTTAGAGTTAAATTGAAGCTTGTAGAAATTAGTTAGGGGCTAGTTACTACAAATGTATTAGAGTTAGTCCTTGGATTACAAAAGAGTTTATTTATTAAGTCCGTTTGGCTCAGAGTTTTAGTGAAGAGTTTGAGAAAATCCTACCGAGGAGTAGTTCATGGTTGTTTCACCTTTTGAGCCAGGTGTTTTCCACGTAAAAATCTCTGTGTTTTTACTTTACTACTTTTTATTCCGCAACAGTAGTAGTTGGAACACCAAGAAGAACCAGGTTCTTCTATTGAGACAACACTCGAAAATTGGGTACCACACAAAGTAACCTATCTTGTTGTGTGGTATTGACGTCTAAAACATCAAGAATTGAAATGAAAAAATGACTATTTGTTAAATACCCCATAAAAATAGATAAATAATTTATAAAAATAGCTGATAATTATAAAAATAAAATTGATGCTTAATAAAATTAGATTAACATGATTAATTAGTTCTTCAAATATAAAATGTCTAATTATTGGGCCAAAATAGCATAAAACATATGATTAGGCTATAATTGCAAAATTACTGCAATTATAGCCAAAGAGTGCCAATCTGGCTAATTGTGAAATAATTTGATCTTACCAAGGCCAAAAATAATGTATTAAGTCAGGAGATGTCTTTGAAATCATTTGTAATGCAATTTATAATTAATTATTAGAGATAAAAATACTAGATAAATTGGAAATAAATCTTTAAAAATATGAGAAAATTATGAAAAAATACCAACAGTTATGGAAATCTGATTTTGAAGGTATATATGAAAATTTAAAAAATAATTTGAGGAAATATTGGGTATCAACAAGCGGTATTGAATAATTGTAAAGGTAGGAAAGAAATAAAACAACGAGAGAAGTTAGTTCCATAATGAAAAAGCGATAAAAACAGGAAAGAGAGAATTTAATAAGTATAATGTTGTAGTCAAACTAGACGAAGGACGTAAAATAAGTTCACATAAAGGGAAAATGGGGAAGAGATGTGCAAGATTAGCAGATTAATAAAGACATGCTTGTTGCAAAAGACTAATTCACAAAAGTGGTTCATTGTGGTAAGAGCCTAAGGATATCCCCAGCAGAGTCGTCATGTTGTCGCGCCCCCTTTTTCTCGCGAAATCGGGTTTCGACATTTGACAACTCCTTTTGAGAGAAGGGAAAAGGAATTGGTTGTTGGAGAGTCTCCACCTAACGGATTAAGGTGCATTAGGGCACCTATAGCAAATATCTCAGACTATACCAGTTTGCATCACTAGAGATCGGATAAGGGCTCAAATTACCTTGAGGGGAAGGTGTTAGGAACCCCTCGAGGTCCACAACGATGGGTCCCGACCGAGCATAACTTAGGTGAATTAGTCTACGAAAGTGAAGAAACTATTTAATAGGGATGGGGGTCCTAAACCTTTTAGCATATAGGATCACCCCATGCAACATAAATAATACTTCGTAACTCTCCCAAGACGGGGGTGTTACTCGTATTATTCAGCGGGCATATGCTATCATCTCTTGCTACCCGATTACTAGCTGGTGTTTTAGACGTCAATACCACACAAGAAGATAGGTTACTTTGTGTGGTACCCAATTTTCGGGTGTTGTCTCAATAGAAGAACCTGGTTATTCTTGGTGTACTTACTTCTATTGTTGCAGAATATTAAAAGCAGTAAAGTAAAGACACGGAGATTTTTACGTGGAAAACACCTGGCTCAAAAGGTGAAAAACCCACGACCTACTCCTCAGTAGGATTTTCTCAAACACTTCACTAAGAACTCTGAGACAAACGGACTTACACTCTTTTGTAATCCTAGGACTAACTCTAATCCCTTTGTAGTAACTAGCCCCTAGCTGATTTCTACAAGCCTCAAGTTAACTCTAACTTGAACAATGCGTAACTATAACAATTGCTTCTATGAAAGCTGAAAATATACAATATTAAATCTCCTACTACAACCAACTAGACTCAATAATTAATCAGATGGAAATGATTCTTCTAGTTGAACTGTAGCCTTTTAATCGCACAATGATTCTGCAAGCAAATTAACTTTGGAACTTTGCTTTCAGACTTTGATTCAATTAAGCTTTTGTGCGTGTAGACTTCCAGCAGAAATACATCAAGTATTTATAGAGTCAGTTGAGCTTGTCGTCCAATTCTAGTCCAACTCTACCTGGGTGAACAAATTCGTACCAAACTCACCTTACTTTCTTTTGTTACTTTCCTTGCTGAATTCGACTTCAATCTTCTCATCAGTTTGCAACCTTTTCGCATTAGGAGACAATCTTTTAGTTCATTGGTATTTCACATTCACAAATATCTCCTATGCATATACGGTTCATGTTCCAGCTATTCCTTTCAAGATGTGTGCTCTGATGGACCTGGTTCAACTTGTCAGCCATTTGTCAATCTTCAAAACTAAGCAGTCACATGGGTCAACGAATTCCCCCTTTTTGATGATGACAAACTCTGTGCTTAATCTTGTATACACTTCAACACTTTTGATGGTTTTAAGCATTAATCATAGAGAATCCGGGTTCATTAGGTTATAAATATCACTTTAAAAAAATTTGATTAAAAAAGTTCAGCACATATCTTCCCCCTTTTGGCATCATCAAAAAGTTTGCAAAATTATATACTTACAAGATTTATTAATTATTACTCATGGCCATCGAGGTAACTGCGGGTGCAAAGCATGATTAATCAACACAAGAAGCCAATAAATTTTAGCTAACTAAGAAATTTAGACAAGTCAATAACTAGAAGTAAAATTCATTGATCAGTAACGATTATCAACCACCATACAGAAAAACAAAAACAAACCAACCATGAGCAAAAAACAGAGTAAAAATAACTGAAACTGAACAACTGGTCTGTAGAGGGGTTTTGGAAGCTCTGGAAAGCCTAAGGATGGGAAGGTGCAGAAGAGGTTGTGGTCTTGGATTGTAGGAGAGAAAGCATCTTCTGAAGAACACCCTCATTCTTTTCTTTCCTTTGATAATTCATCCCTAAGAGAATCCCGCTCAGTTTCAACTTCACTCGCACGAGACTTCAAATGAAGGATCTCCATATCCTTAATCTCATTTTCCTGCACGAGAGTTCTAACTTTGTTGTTGACTGGTTGCTTCCTAGATGAACCAGGTTCATCCACAGGAACATTTACATTGTAGTCACATGTCAGCAAAGTTTTCTTCCCAAATTGGTCTTTAGCAGTAGCCATATCAGCCTTCTTTACTAGAACCCCAAAATATGCAAGCACTACTGTCAGAATGAAGCCATATGGAATTGCGTGTGCTTTGGTTCCATTAACTCTGTCCAAGAGTTGGATGATGAAAACCGGCCAATTTATTTACTTTCCCATGTACAAGCACTCCATCAAGGTAAGATCCATATAACTTGCAATGTGCCTTCTTTCTTGTCTAGGTAGTAGGAACTTGATGATGAACTCGAAGAGTAGCTTGTGCTCTGGCTTCATTTCACTCTTGTAAACCGGCCTGGGTTCACTCTCCTTCTTGCTTTCACTGAAGAATCTGGTGATGTTGATTGCTGAGGTCATCCCATCTAGACAAGGCCATCTTTGCCTTGTGTAGTCCTCATAGCCCTCAGCTGGTATGTTCAGAATAACACCCAGTTCTTTAGTATCAAAGGAAACTTCAATTCCTTTGACGATTGAGGTGACCCTGCCATCCTTGACAATGGAATTTCCCATGAATTCTACCAACTCAGCCCTTGCCAACCTGCCTTCCATGCGAAGGACCATGTCCTTCCAGCCCTTTGCATTCTAGGCTCCTCTAGATCCTTCACCAGCTTACCCTTCAATATTGTTCTTTTTCCAAACATGGTAACTCTGTCAGTCACCTCTCATATTTCCTTCTCCTCCTCTCCATTCCAGTCTGCATCATCATCCTCTTTGTCAGCAATTTTCACTTTCTTTGGCTTGGCTCTGGTCCTCTTAACAGATCTTGTTGGTGTGACAGACATTCTAGCTGACGTCTTTGAAGAAGCCTTAGCGTTTGTGGGTTTTGGTGTCTCAACCACACGTGGAGCAGGCTGCTCCTCCTGTTGGACCAGGTCCAACGCCGTCTCTTCAATCTCAATAGCCTCAACAGGCTCTCCAACTTTTGTTTTTCCTTTTGCTGCCCTTTTCTTCTTGCTCTCTTTCAGAGCCTTTTCCAATTTCTCTTCTTCATCCCTCACAGTGCTACGAGTAGCTTGTACTTTTGTTGCCAAAAACTTGTTGGTCGAAATCCCAATGCACACGCAAGTGTACGTGGTCGACAAGTAAT
>ML337893.1:0-21754 GCA_005239505.1 Nicotiana paniculata | reverse complement strand
AAATCACATAATCAATTCATATAGGGAGTCCAGAAAAGATCCCTTTAATTGGGGAATAGTCAACTAACGGTCATAGCAGGGTTCAATTAAGGTAATGAATCAAAATATACCATATGGGAGTCAGTAAAAATCCCCCAAACTACTGCCCACTAATTAAGGCAAATAAAATAGGGAAAACATGTCACAAATAAGGAAACCAGTAAAATCCTAGCACACGAATTTTAACAGGGCAATTAACAAGAAATAATCAGTAAAAATCTTCGAAGAGTACTAATTTTATAGGAAAGAATTATTTGAATCCTCAGATAGAAATCAACCAAGTAAGAATCTCAAAAGGTTCTGACTTTAACAAGAAAGAAATCGTTCATTTTTTAACAGAAGTCGATCAAGTAGATATCTCACAAAATACTGATTTTAACTGGGAAAATTGTTTAAGCTCCTAAATAGAATAAGTTAATAAGACTGGTTTGCAGAGATAAGCACAATATCGAAACAAAAAATTGAAAAAATAAGTGTAACACACAGAAACATACACGAGGATCAGTCAAGCTAGTAAAGAAATAATTAGTTTAAACACTGAAAAATTTTGGAAGAAAACCCTTTTGAAAAATACTTAGGGCAATCCCTAATTTCAGAAGAAAGCAAATGGAATCGAAATAGTTAACCAAAACAGGAGATCTTCAAGAAAAAACACTAGATAATACTCGAACCATTTCAGATCTAAACGGATTCGATTAGTAGGAAACTAGGGTTTTCAGAAAATAGCAGAGATGAAAGAAACTCGGTCAAAACTATGGATTCGAACTAAAAATGGGAGGAAACCAATACTCACAAACTAGAAAGGCTATAGACCGGCCGGTAAATAATTTTAAGGCAGAATCCGGTTGGCTTTCCTTGAGATCTCCTCAAGGAATCATGAAATCAAAGAGCAGGGGAGTACAGGAGACCAGAGGTGGTCGGAGAAGGCACGGGAACACCATAGAAGGGGGTTCTCGTCGGTGACAACGTTTAGGATTAGGGGTGAGTTGAGAGAGAACGGAGGAGGAGGGATTCAAAGGCGGCCGAGTTGAAGAAGTGATTAAGGGTTAGGGTTGGTTAGGGGTTAATTATGGTAAGGTTTATTGTGGACCGTTGATCTAAAAGATCAACGGCCATGATTTGATGGGGGTTTGGGTCGGGAGGTGCAGGTTGGGCTTAGGGGTATTTGGGCTATGATTAAAATCTGGACTGGGGTAATAATATGCGCTAGGTCCGAAATTGTACCAAATTAAAAGAGGCTACTTGTTAAATACTCACTTAATCGATAAAATAATTTGAAAAATAGTTAGTAAATGATAAAAAATGATTTCTATGCAAGAAAATAATAATAAAATAATTACTCAATATTTTAAAAATACATTGAGCCATTTTCTAGTAAAATAATGCAATAATGTATACACGGGCTACAATTGCAAAGTTATTGCAATTGTAACCCAAAAATGTAAATGTGGCTATTTGTGCAAATAGTTCAAGCTTAATATAAATATAAATAGTAGAATTAAGTCATAAAATTATTTGTGATGCAATTAGTAATTATTTATATAAATAAAAATACTGGGATTAAATTTAAAAAATGTAGAAATTATGGAAAAATATCGATTGATACTAGTGCATAGTTTTTGAAGCATATATGCATTTATACATATTATAGGAAAAAATTGGGTATCAACAGTCTTCACCGCGAACTTTTAAAGGTCTTCACTGTGAACTTTTAAAGATCTTGACACGAGCTTTAAGGATCTTCGCGAGAACTTTTATGGGTCTTCCCCGCAAATTTCAAAGGTATTCATCGCGAACTTTTAAAGTTCTTCTTCGAGGACTTTTAAGGGTCTTCGCCACAAATTTTAAAGGTCTTCATCATGAACTTTTATAGTTTTCTACGAAAAATTTTAAAGGTCTTCATCGCAAATTTTAAAAATCTTCATCACGAACTTTTAAAGGCTTTGTCTCGAACTTATAAAAGACTTCGTCGTTTGACGAAGTTACTTCTAAAAAGAAAAAAGAAGAGACAACAAATAAAACAAATAAGAAAGCACAACAAAAGAAGAAGAAATTACCTTCGCATCAATGCTTCCGAGTCCACAAAACTAGACTCAAATAACTTGCAAATAATGCGAATTAGTATTCGCAAAGTCAAAGCATGCAGGCATTTATAGACCTCCAAAGGCTGCTGTCTAAGATGGATCTCCGATGTGGGACAATAGTTACAATCTGTCTCCTAATTGGATTTGGTTGGTTTGCATCGGTTGTCTTGTGCAATACACTACTGGAAGTGTCATCTCAAATATGGGGTGAGAGTGATTTTTAAATGGAATAAGGAAGCTCATTTAATGCATGGTTATCTGCTAGAATCCTTACTAGAGACAAAGAAGATTACCATACAAAGAACGTAAATTGTAAACCAAATTCGTTTCGGACAGTAAAGTCACGTGAGTGTAATGAGATTACAAACATATAGAATGTAAACTTCAATCATTACGGTTTTGACTTATTCTTGTCCAAATATGAATTACCATTAATGCTTTTGATGCAAAGCGCGAGTTAATTCAGGAAATTATTCAGTTGGAAGCTCTACTTCGACACCCCTGTTTGGGGCTTCAATGATACTTCAAGTCATGTCTTTAATATTCACAGGTTTATATGTTGACAAGTCTTTAAGTAATGGGCATTTGTAAGCATATAAATTTTATTAAAATTAAATTCATAGAAGAATTTGGATTATATTTTAATATTCAAGATATATTGGTCCAAATAAATATTATGAGATAATATAATTGAATTAATTATATAAATTCAATATATACGGATTAAATAAATAAGTCTTAATCCATTGGGCTAGCCCATTTAATTGGGCTAAAGTGAAAATTCCACTTCATTAAGCCCAAGATGTCATCTTCCTAGAGGCCCAATTTAGTGCCACGTGTCAAATGATGTGACATGCCAAATCAAACGGAAGAGCCAATAGGATTGTGCCACGTGTCAAAATGATAAGGCATGACATGTCACTTTAAAAGGCCAATGAAATCGCGCCACGTGTGCAAGTGACATGTTCTGGCCAATCAAACACGGCCTTATCACACTTCAATTTTATTGGTCGGAAAGAGTTTGTTCTTATTATAACTCTTCCCTCCCACAACTATAAATAGGGTCTTCATAACCCAGAAAAGGACCAGAAGTTATAACAAGAAGCAAGAGGGAGCTCGTTGATCAAACGCTGCGGATTTCTCTAAAAGCTACAAGCATTCAAGTGTTCTAAGGATTTAAAAGATCAAGACGAAGATTCAAGAACAAGATGCAAGCCCTTGGATTAAAACTACGTCAAGATCAAGATCAAGCTTCAAGCACTTGGATTAAAATAAAATAAATTTCAAGATTAAGCTCGGAGGCTCTTTTATTTACTGTTGAAAAGAAGAATCAGAGGATTCATAGAGATTGTAACACTCAAATATTTAAAATAAAATACTACGGTTGTTGCGATATTTTTCGATCTTGATTTTATTTTCTCGATGCAATTTATTCTCTACAATATTGTTGATGTATGCTGTTGTGCACTTATCAATCCCTTACCATCCACTTGAATGTAGTATGAGAAGATAAAAGAAGTATTTGATATCTAGTATTTGATTCTAGTAATATGGTCTCTGGTGTAATTTAGTTGATATATATGTATGAGCAATGTTGACTACATTGTTGTCTCGGGGATGTACTCCCCAACACTGTGTTGAAGTATGTTAAGTTTCAATCAACTGAAACTAAATCGATAACCCGCCTGATAAGAGATAAACCGATACCAATCCGCCCATTATCTTATTGGGTGTTGATGATAGGCTATAATTACGTATTTTAGTCGCTTATTACACTTTAGTGTACTGCACTTTAATTGAGTTTAAACTTTAATCGCTAATGTTTTGCACTAATTGTGTGTTTTATGCCTTGTAGGAGTGATTTCGAGCTATATAGATGTTATGGAATGAATTTAAGTGATTTAGAGCTTTGAAGTCCGAGTAAAAGCTCAAGGAATTAAGCCGGGATCGTGTTCGGGGGTCAAATTTGATAGTTGAGAACAAACGAAGACTCGAGGATACATATTATGCACTGAGTAGTAAAATAGAACGTTTTCCAAATTCCAAACTGAACAGGGTCAAAAACACGATCGAAACTGCAACTGCGGACCTGACGCATACTGGGGTAGAATAAAAACCCACTAGCGCGACCTCTAGCGCGAAACTTGTCTTTTTTTGCGTAGGAGAAGGTATAATTATTTGGGCCCGACCCTACTTATTATATATACATGGGAGAACGTTATTTTTGAGAGATTGGACATATTTTGGACACAAATTCAACCTAAAGAGGCAAGGAGGGAAATTGGGCATCAATCCATATCTCCTTCTCTTGTGATTTTTATCATTGTTCATGAATTCTCTTTGTAGTTTTTATCATTATTATGAGTAGCTAACTTTCCTAATCTAAGGTTTTGGTGGAACTCGTTGGGGGATGACTTTATTGTGATATTAATATAGTTTTGGTTGGTTGTTAATCTCTATTTATTCAACTACGTTCTTGTTGTAGTTGATTGAAGGGCCCCCAATTAGTTTTGCCTGTTTATTATGTATCTACTTGATAGAGAGTGAATATTTAGGTAGTTGTTTAAACAACACCATTCCCGGAGTATAGGCGAGAGTCATAACCGAGGGTTTAGAGGTTGGATTAGAGATAATAATACCTCGGGTGCAATCTAAAGTTAACTGTAATGCAATCTAGCTAGCGTAACTTGAGAGGGTGCGTCTAGTAAATTATCATAATTACTTGAGAGATATTTATGGTAACTGGATTGTTCATGATTTATAGAGACAACTAAATCAAAACTATAGGAAGTATACAAGAAGGAAGTTCACCAACGGGGGAAACATAACCTTAGACCTTTAATCCAATTGTTTACATCTTATTGTTAGTTAATCTTAAGTTTATTATTTCTGTTCAGCTGTAGTAGTAGAAATAACACAAAGTAATATACACAACATTTGAGAAAGTTGACTATTGAGAATCTAGTAATCTAAAGACGACATTTTGATACGTTAATTTCCTGTTGGATTCGACTCTGGGCAAAATACTCGGATTATATTTGCAACGCCCGCTTAGTCTTTTAATAGACATAGTTGAGCGTGATCAAATTTTGGTGTCGTTGTCAGGGACTTAACGGTATTATCAAGTGTAGTTGAAGGAAAATTCTTAAGTATAGTCGATTTTCTTTGATTTCATACATATATTGTAGTTGTAGGTGTACATAGTTCTAGGTTTCAAGTTTGATTTTTATTTTCTTTATTTTAGTTGTATTTGTTAATTTGAAAAATATGGCATCATGGAATTATAAGAGTTTGGATGTTGGTAATTCTACTTTTGATCCTCGTTATGCATATTATGGAGGAAACCACCCAGGGCAAAATTATCAAAATATTCCCGAGAGCGAGTTATGTGCACCAACTCAATCTTATGTGTGGAATGTGTGTGATATGTGTGGTGGTCAAGATGGTAACTTTCATGGCTGTGCTTATATTTCTTATCTTTCCCCCACCCCTTACTTTGATGGTTCTTCCTTTTCTTGTGAAGTTAATAGGAACAAAGAACCCAGGTATGAGGACCTGAAAAAGATCGAGGATATGCTAAAGTGACTTGGGAACAAAATGATGAGATACAACTGCGGGTACAAAGGAAAGATGCAACTATTCGCAACTTGGAGGCTCAAGGGTGCCAATGTCGTAGAAGAGATACTAGAGTCAACCAAGGATATTGAGGATACATATTTAGTTGACTCTAGTGTCATTAGTGTTAAGGATGTTGACAATCCCAATGTTTGTGTAGTTGAACGAAATGGTCCACACTACAAGCACTTTTCCACTTTGTGTTTGGATGATGATATGGAAATAGAGTCGTCTGAGCCACTTGAGGAGTCAAGGAGTAAGGAACAAGATGCCTATATTCTGGAATTCTTCGTGCCAGAAAGTCAGGAATACACATCTCATCCAAAGGCCAAGAAGTGCAGAATACTATATTACTTTATTCGGCCAGTCAGATTCATTCTACCACCTCAGGAGCATGATCACAGAGCAAAATCAAAACTTGGGGTCCAATTCATAAGTTCAAAGTGGAGGCAGAAAGTGATTCGCGTCGTGCCGCGACATTAAATCAAGAGCTTGTTGGGAGGCAACCCAGCTTTACTGCTATCTTTTATTTTATTTTGTTTTATTTTTTCTAATTGTATTATTTTTGTAGTGTCAATTTTTTGATTTTTTAGGAGCATGGAACGCAAAGCCACTGGAAGGATGCAACAACAAACCATATGGTCTGAATTAAATGTGAGGTACCCGCACGAAGGACCAGGCCTGGGAGAAGTCTGAGTACCCCATGAGATGCTAGTGTTTCGGCCTTTGGCCTACCAGGGAATTTTTTTTACCCTCTTGTATGTATGGGTGCGCATTGGGGACAATGCACAATTTTAAGTGTGGGGTGAGGAGATTGTCTGGGTGACTTTATATACTATTTTAGTTGTGTTAGTTTAATGGAATAATTTATTTTTTTACAAAAATAGAAAAAATTGGACTTTTCCTGATGATGGATCTATTAGACCATTTTCTTGAGGGATTTAAGTCTGAAAAAAAAGATTTTCTTTTGTTAGGTAGTGTAGCAATTCCCTCTTGGTTTTTCTTTTTGCCACAGTTCTTTTTCAATGGTTTTGTTTGAACCGGGTGTAGTTAGTTTTTTTAGGAAGAGGAGCCATTGTATTGTGTTTTGAATTAAAGAAATATCTCTTGACTTTGTTATTCCTTGAGAATAGCGAGTAATTTGGTTGTGACGCTTAGGTTCAGTTTTTGAATCTTGTATAAGTACCTTAAATTGTATGATTTTAAATTTGCTTAACTGCTTTGACTAGAGTGTCTTGATGAGTCCAGTCCTGAGTGAGTTATGTGCCATGTGTGTGTGTAACGACCCGGTCGATCGTTACGTAGAACCTTCATTATAAATATTATTCGTGAATTTTCATAGGTTGGTTATACTGTTATTGATGTGTTAGAGTTGGTAGGCTTGAAATCAAAATGGTTGTAGTGAGAGTTTAGTCGCTTAGTCTGTAAAAATAGCTTAGAGTTGGAAAAGTCAACTGAGAGTTGACTTATTGGGAAACGACCTCGGAATGCAGATTTTATGGCTCGGATAGCTTCGTTAGGTGATTTGGGACTTAGGAGTGTGTTTGGAATATTTTTATGGTGTCCGGTGTAGAACTAGGCTTGAATTGACGAAAGTTAGTTTTTAGCGATTCCGGTCGGCAGTGGAAAAATAGGCTATCAGGGTCGGAATGGAATCCTGGAAGTTGGAACAGGTTCATAATGTGATTTTGGATATGTCTGCAAAATTTCAGGTCAATCGGGGTTGTTTTTGATAGTTTCGGCATCGTTGAAGGATTTTAGAAATTTCAAAGTTCATAGGCTTGAATTTGATGTGATTTTTGGTGTTTTGATGTTATTTTTAGTGTTTCGGAGTGCAACTAAGTTTGAATGATCATATATGAGGTGTTGGTATGTTTGGTTGGGGTCTCGAGGGGCTCGGGATTGATTTCGGGTGATTAACGGAAGTTTTAAAGTTGGTAAAATGAAGCTTCAGCGGCTGGTGCTGGTGTGACCGAGGTGCAGGTCCGCAGGAGCGAACAAAGCTCTGCAGATGCGTAATTTGAGAGGCCCAGTAGGGGATCGCAGGTGGGGGAGGAGTATCACACATGCGAAGTCGCAGGTGCGGAATGCGAAGTCGCAGGTGCGGACTGTAAGTCGCAGGTGTGGTTGTTTTGACCGCAGGTGCGGTCCCACAGGTGCGAGACATTGGCCGCAGGTGCGGAACCCCTGGGCAGAAAGTATAAATTAAAACCCTCCGCGACCATTAGACCTTTTAACACCATCTTTGAATGGGAAGAAGCTCTTGAGGCGATTTTGAAGAGGAAAAATCAGTGTTCATCATAGAGGTAAGTGTTTTGATCATTAATACTCGTTTATGGGTGATTATAGAACACAATCTTAGCAATTAATTCATGAAAAATCAGTAGAAAGAGGAGGTTTAGGGCTTGAGATTATGAGACCTTTAGGAGTCAATTCGAGGGGTCAAACGAACTCCGATTTTAGTGCTCTTTATATGTACGGACTCGTGAGAAAATGAACGACGGTTTGGTATAAAAATTACTGAGTTTTGAGATGCGGGCCCGGGGGTTGGGCTTTGGCTAATTTCGGGTTTTGAGATAAATTAGGTACTTTTCAATTGGAATTCATTCCTTAAGTATAATATGATGATAAAAATCTGAACTTGGTAGATTTGGAGCACTCAGAGGCCGGATTTAGAGGCAAAGGCACTGCGGAATAGTATTTTAGCCGGTTTTGAGGTAAGTAACGTTTCCAAACTTGGTTCTAAGGGTTTGAAACCCCGAGCTAAATGATTTATGACTATTATTGAGGTGACGCACTTGCCAAGTGACGAGCGTGCGGGCGTGCACCGAGTAATTGTGGCCTGGCTTATCCCATGGCACCGCTTATAGATTATCCCATGATGATATCTGTACTTCTATTAATGTGGTAATTGTGAACATGTTAGAAATCATGTTAAGTATAAATGCTAGGCTTCACGCCGAAAATGCTGAGACCCGAGGGGTCGTATATTACTATCTAATTTTGTGATTATTTGATGTCATATACTCAGTCATGTTATAGCATATCACTTCATATCTCAGTCTCAGTATGGTTAATTATATGCATATTTATCATTGTTTCGGGCTGAGGGAGGCATCTATGATCCATGTGAGTGAGACTGAAGAGTAATGACTGAGCGAGGCCGAGAGCCTGTTATGGAGACAATTATGAGAATGGACTGCACACTGCAACGATATTTAAATCATGCCTTCGTTGTCTTGATATGGCGCTTGGGCCACTAGGGGCCCTCCGGAGTCTTTACACCCCCAGTGAGCGCATTGATATTGAGGAATGGATTTTCCCTGGGCATGGATCGTGTCCGAAGTGGATGTTATGTGAGGTATGGATAGTCCCTGGACATGGATCTTGTCCGAGTGTTGTATTCCGGAGATGGACTTTCTCCGTGGGGATGGATTGGCCTTTTTCCTCAGTACGGAGTGACTACGGTCACCGGTGTTTATGCACATTCCGGGATGGAACTTCCCTGGGTCTGAGAGCCATATATAGTACTGAGTGGACTTCTGTGAGAGAGCTGTGAGCACTATGTGCATATCCACATTGGTTTCATACATATATTTTATGATGGCATGTAGAGTATACTGGCATACTTGGCATATTTACTCATCCTGATAAATTGTTAGCATGTCTAAATTCTGTATATTGTTTATTGTAAAATTTTGAGATTTTGTCCGTCACTACTTCTCAGCCCATAGTTTGGGTTCATTACTTCTGAGTTGGTGTACTCATGTTACCCCCTGCACCTTGTGTGCAGATTCTGGGACCTGGTAGTGGATATTGAGCAGCGGTCAGAGTTTTCATTGGAGTTGTCGAGGTAGTAGCTAGCGATCACGACCTCGTCTTCTCTTCCTTATTCCACCTGTTGCACTTATTTTGAGACTATGTTGTCTATTTCTTCATTCTTTATTTTTTTATATAGCAGCTCATGACTGAGTGACACCGGATACGGGGTTGGAGGTTTAAATTTAGTTTTTCAAATATTATTTTAAACTTCAGAGTCTTAGTATTATCAATAAGTTCGTTTAAAATGCGTATTCTTACTGGAAATGGAATTTAGCTTAGTTAAAAAGGGCGGCTTGCCTGGTTCCACGACAGGCGCCATCATGATTCTGAAATTGGGTCGTGATAGTGTGTGAGGTTTGTGTGTTATTCTGTGCATTGCATTTGATGTCTAGAACTTGCCCGTGTGTTTGCAAAGAGAAATAGTAGTTTTGTTCAGTCTTGGAAATGATATAGGCGTTTATTTGTTGAGCCAGCTATGTATATTTTACCCGCCTAATTGTTATGTATCGTAGTTAACCTCTTTGAGCCTGTAATCATGTTTCTTCGGCAACCACATTACAAGTCTTACCCATTTGTTTGAATTAACTATCTATTTGAACCTTTTAACCTCTCATGAGCACGTGAATTATTATGAACTGTGTAAAAGTTAAAGTGTGGGGTGGTTGGTTTGGATTTTGAGTGGAACTAATGAAATAAGGAGAAAGGTGCACTGTTTGAAAAAGTAAGAGTCACTTTAAAAAAAAGGAAAAAAATAGTTGTATTGTTGTGAAAATAATATATATATTCCTTGACAAGTGGTTACTCTTGATGTAATTGTGCTTAAAGAAGTATGAGGTAATAACATTGATGTGAAGGAGGAGTTTGGTTTGATATAATTATGGGGTTTGAATGTTAAAGTATATGTATTAAAGTGCTTAGGGAGGTGTAGTCACTCTTATATCTAAATATATCCTACCCGTTCCGCAGCCTACATTACAACCAAATAAAGTCCTACTTGATCCTAGACTGAATGAGCTCGATTAGTAGAGTAGTACACTACGGGCAAGCCTATGGTGCATCTTTTGTGGCATATGAATGTTATTTCTGAGAGTGAGCGAATTCTTTCTATCTTATGTTCCTATGTGTTCTTAAATTTTATTGTGTGGAACTACTCTCTTTTGTTGTGTGAGGGCACTTGATTCATGAAGGAAAGGTAATGGCAGTGACCTCTATGTTAAAGTAAGTGGGTGAGCTGTGAATAATGCATGGTACTTGTGAGGCAAATCTTGAGGTGAAGATGTTACGCTTTAGTGCTTAGTCTATTTTAAATATTCTTGATATGATGAGTTAGGAGAATTGCTTAAAAAGGTCGTGTCTATATAAAATGTGGTTTGATTTCTCGAGGACGAGCAATATTTTAAGTGTGGGGTGTTGAAGATAGGTTATAATTACGTATTTTAGTCTCTTATTACACTCTAGTTTACTGCACTTTAATTGAGTTTAAGCTTTAATCGCTAGTGTTTTGCACTAACTGTGTGTTTTATGCCTTGTAGGAGTGATTCCGAGCTATATAGATGTTACGGAATGAATTTAAGTGATTTGGAGCTTTGAAGTATGAGTAAAAGCTCAAGGAATTAAGCTGGGATCGTGTTCGGGGGTCAAATTTGATAGTTGAGAACAAACGAAGACTCGAGGAGACATATTGTGCACTGTCTAGTAAAATAGACATAACTTTTTGCTCCGAACTCCATTTACGCTATATAATATATGGTTGGAAAGCTAACTCAAAGGCTACAACTTTCATGTTTTATATTTTTCCAAATTCCAAACTGAACAGGGTCAAAAACGCGATCGAAACTGCGACTGCGCTAGTGGCGGCCTGGAAACTTGTCCTTTTTCGCGTAAGAGAAGGTATAATTATTTGGGCCCGACCCTAATTAGTATATATACATGGGAGAATGTTATTTTTGAGAGATTGGACATATTTTGGACACAAATTCGACCTAAAGAGGAAAGGAGGGCAATTGGGCATCAATCCATATCTCCTTCTCTTGTGTTTTTTATCATTGTTCATGAATTCTTTTGTAGTTTTTATCATTATTATTAATAGCTAAATTTTCTAATCTAAGGTTTCGGTGGAACCCGTTGGGGGATGACTTTATTGTAATATTATTATAGTTTTGGTTGGTTGTTAATCTCTATTTGTCCAACTACATTCTTGTTATAGTTGATTGAAGGGCCATCAATTAGTTGTGCCTATTTATTATGTATCTACTTGAAAGAGAGTGCATATTTAGGTAGTTGTTTGAACAACACCACTCCCAGAGTATAGGCGAGAGTCATAACTGAGGGTTTAGAGGTTGGATTAGAGATAACAATACCTCGGGTGCAATCTAAAGTGAACTGTAATGCAATCTAGCTAGTGTAACTTGAGAGGATGCGTCTAGTAAATTATCATAATTACTTGAGAGAGATTTATGGTAACTGGAATGTTCATGATTGATAGAGACAACTAAATCAAAACTATAGGAAGTATACAAGAAGGAAGTTCACCAACGAGGGAAACCATAACCTTAGACCTTTAATCCAATTGTTTACATCTTATTGTTAGTTAATCTTAAGTTTATTATTTCTGTTCAGCTGTAGTAGTAGAAACAACACAAAGTGATATACACAACATTTGAGAAAGTTGACTATTGAGAATCTAGTAATCTAAAGACGACATTTGATATGTTAATTCCCTGTGGGATTCGACTCTGGACAAAATATCCGGATTATATTTGCAACGCCCACTTAATCTTTTAATAGACATAGTTGAGCGTGATCAGGTGGCCAGCGGATTAATATATTTAAAAATTGATACTCGATAAGCAAAATCTTTAAAAATAAATAATCGCTCAATCCGCCTGATAAGCAACCCTAGTACATAACATGTTTGATGAAAGTTCTGCTCAAGCTTTTAAAAGCATGGGCGGAGCCACCTTAGCTTAAGCAGTGTCGGATATCGGAAAATTTTGTTAAATATATATATTTGACTAGTATGTAAAAACAAAATTGACGTTGCTTATTAAATACTGTAGGAAGGCTCAGGTTACACAATTAAGCGTTTAATACATTCGTGGGAAGTCGTGGGTTCGGAGCTCGGTAATTAACATCTGTTTGTTTTTTTGAAGTTTTGAGCATTGTTGGATGTTGGGTCTAGGGTCTACGTGTCTAACAAAAGCAACGCGTTAATTATTGGAAATTTTACCTCCTAAAATAAAGGTATACATTTTATTTAGTATAAATTAAAATTATTTTAAATTATTATTTTTTTTAATTACTCTTTATATTTTATAACAAAATAAGTATTTATGGTATATACTATCATTGAGGCATGAAATACGTTATTTATGTTTTTCTTCTCTTTTAAACAACTGGACATACCTATTTTTAAGGTGATTGTCGTTACTGTATTCATAAATACATGTGCATACAGCTGGACTGCTCTGGTTTTAGGTGCTTTTTACTATTATATTCATGAATACAAGAGCGCGAATACATGTGAATACATTCGCGTACAGCTGGACTGCCCTGATTTTAGGCGCTTTTTGCTGTTGTACTCATGAATACATGGTGCGAATGCATGTGAATACATGCGCGTACAGCTAGACTACCCTGATTTTTGGGCGCTTTTTACTGTTGTATTCATGAATACAGCACCGCGAATACACTACCGTAACAACTGAATAGTAGCTATAGGAAGTAATTATATTTATGGTAACTACAGAAAGTTAATAGCCACTAAACAATAGTGGTTTCTGAAAATCCCTCTTAATTATTGATTTCAATATCTTTGGAATAATTATTTCATCAAACTTAAGATCCCTACAAAAAAAAATCACTCATTCTCTGCAATTTGCAATTTACAGGTATTTCGTGTGTTGCTTGCAACTATTTTATCTTGCTATTCTAATGACCAAGACATATTGGCAAAATTAAAAACAAATGAAGAGTCTTTTAGTGATTATATTTGGTTCTTAAATACAAAAAGAAGTATTAAGTACTATTTTCAATTGGGATATTCTAAGTCCATTCCAAAAGAGTAAATAAACACTCACCGAGGAGAGTTATAGTAATGTACTTTATAAATATGACTTGAACTGTATATTTTTTATATATGATATTATTATATTAAATTGTCCATCTATTTCTTTAAATATCGACATCGCTTAAAAAAAATCATACATCAAATATCGACATCGCTTACAAAAAATTCTGCGTACTTTCCTGTCTAAAAGAATGGTCCATTGATTCGAAGTAAATATGTGTTAAGCTTATTTAGCATGTGCTTATCATAAATAACGATATTACTTGACTGATAAATTTCTTTTTTTTTTTAGTACCCGCACGATGTGCGGAGAATTATAAAATTAAAAAAATAATAAGAAATATTACTTGAAATGGTAATAAAGTGATCCAAAATAATATGTTATTGGTTAATGAAAGTAACAACATGTACTTCTTCTTAAACAGTATTTGGTACAACAAAAATAGTCACAATCTTTAGGACTATACAATATATGTAACAAAAGCACTGTCTCTGTTCAATTAGCTTGAATTTATTACATAAAATAATGAGCTTTACGAACAAAGCATTCTCGTCGAACTCCATACTTTCTCTGGAATATGAATTTAAGCAATTGGAACTGATCTCACTTTTCACAACAACTTCCACGAAATTGCCTGCTTTCTCTGGCTAGAAACTTTATCTAACAAATGAATCCATGTATGATCAAAGATCGAAGGTCAAATTTTGGATAAACTTGTATGATTTATGTATTCCACAACCAAAGTTGTTGTTTCTCGATTGATGTTTGACTTCATACTTCTTGAATTGTCAACTCGATGCGAAAAACTCAACAAAAATATTACAACAAAGATGAAGATAGAATTTGGCAAAGAAATACGGGCAATATTACATTCACAGATGTAAGATCATGCCTAAACTAACTGAAAGGGTAATGTTTCTTTGCATTTTCAGTCGCACAAATTATAAATTTTAACCCATGTAGTTTGATCATTCCTTATACTTTATGAGTTTTAATGAGAATACTCTATTTTTAAAAATAACCTCATCTGCTAAGAATAAAGGTTAAACTGATATGAAAGAATTCTAGAAAAAAAAAAACTTCCTTTCACTATTTAAATCGAGGAAACAAATAAAAACTTAAAAATTCTTTCTTGTGTTTTTTAGATTTTAAAGAACGGAAAAGTTTATGTATTACGTTGATAAAAACAAAGTATAATACAATTGGTATCAAGAAAAAATTCTTAGTAAAAGGACGTGTCTGAAGAATCCTTTGACAGTCTCAATACATTTCATGTCTATCATATTACTTGTGGAATTCACATCATCAAGGCAGTAAGATGAGGACTTCATGAACAAACTGGAGATTGACAGCGTGATTTTCCCCTCACAAAATGCTAATCAAGATTAAATACACAAGGGCCTAGCAAAGTCAACACTGATTCGTCTCCATCACTTCCTGATGAGTTAAGTCTCAATTTCCCTATCCTACTTCAAGTTAAAAACATGTAGATAGTCATATCTACATTCAACATTCACACATGAAAGAAAAAATAGTCAGAAACAGAAGGGAGTACAGCACCTGAGATGTATAATTGCAAAATGATTTAGACGCTTAGCAATTTACTGATTGAACAATAAAAAATCACAGAGAACAATTTTGAGATGCAATTTTCCCCGCAAATTTTTCGGTGAAAGAAAAAAGGGAACTATATATTTTTTTAATCTAATATATGCAAGAGGAGAAATTTAGTTAGTCTTAAAACTGAGGAAGGGGAATGGAGGAAGTGGGAGTAGTTGGTGGTTTTTATTTGTGGTTTCTATTTCTTGAAAAATTAAAAAAATTTGTATTTTTGAATTTTGAAAAAACGCGTCCTTCACATTTTTAAATAAATTTGAATTTAGAAACTCCAAGTTAGTTGGAGGATTGTCCAAATTTTTTTATATGTGTCAATTTAATATTATGCCACTTGTCGTCATAATATTTCTTTGCATCTCCTATTATATATTAATAGATTTTCTGAATAAATAATTTTTTTATTTTTAAAAAATATAACAAAAATTATTATTAAGGAAAAAAAATTTTAAATTGGCGGTTTTTTTGTTTATTTTAGTTTTTTAATTTCAAAATAATTTAAAGACTCCAACTTGAAACTACTCTCCATTTTGAATGGACAACTTTTTTTAATTTTCGTTTTTATATTATAAAATATTATATTTTATTATTTTATAGATATTTATATTCAAAAATAATAACCAATAAATAATTATAAACTAAATAACTAATTATTAATTTTCGTTTTTATATGATAAAATATTTTATTTTATTATGTTATAGATAACTAATTATTAATTTTTGTTTTTATATTATAAAATATTTTATTTTATTATTTTATAGATATTTAAATTCAAAAATAATAACCAATAACTAATTATTAATTACTTATACCGTGTGACTTTTTCTTATGATGCCATTTGACTTAAGGAGATAGTTTTATCCTCTCATTTTAATAATATATAGATATAAATTTTGTTTCTCTTCTTACTGTTTTTTCCACCGTCTAATTTCCATTTTTCTTTGCAGGTATTAATATTTTAATGTAGAAAATGCAATTCACAATTGCATTGTTCATGTACTTTAGTAATGAATAGGTTGTTGATGTGGCTTCCATTGCCTTGATAATTGAAAAGTTATCCGTACCATTGACATAGCAACAACAACAACAACAACAACATAAATCCAACAAAATTTTATTAGCGAAGTTTGAGAAAGGTAGAGTGTATGCAGATTTTACCCCTACCCCGAAAGGATAGAAAGATTGTTTTCGGGAGGCTCTCGGCTCAGAGACAATAGATCTGTGACAACAAAAATCGAAAAATAATATCAGCAATGTGAGAGACAGCAAATAAATGAAAAAAACAGTACTACAAATATTATGCAAAAGTGTGAAACACAACATAAATTACTAGCAGTGCTAGACAAAACACTATTATACTCGTCGGTACAAAGAGGGAAACCGGGACAAAGAAGAAAACTGCTCGTCTACCCCTTAACCTACGACCCTAATGCTTGACCTCCACACCTTCCTATCAAGAGTCATATCCACGGAAATCTGGAGTCGGGCCATATTCATTGTGAGAAAATTGATGTTATTATCTTTTACAAACTGTGTGTTATAGTCTAGATAATAAAGAAAGATTAAAGAAGTGTAAAAGATTCCAATTGAGCTACCTCAGGTGGCAGGTTCTCACCTTTTTGTTAAATTTTTTACTTCCTGGAACTTTTTATTTAGTCAATTGGATTTGTAGGTATTGACCTTTTTTTAGTATGTTTGGATTATTTCTATTGATTTTGGATGCTCTTCTCAATGGTGCAAGCATGGTCTATTGAAAAGTTTCTTGAAGAAGCTCATTGTGAAGTTAATGAAGTGTCAAGGTTGTTTTGAATAATTGTCAGGGAAGTATGTTATTTTGATATAATGTATACAGAGTATGTTCACTCTAACTTTTTTGTCATGTCTGGGTAGACATCCAAAGGCTACTATCTAAGATGGATCTCCGATGTGGGACAATAGTTACAATCGATCTCCTAATTGGATTTGATTGGTTTGCATCGGTTGTCTTGTGCAATACATTACTGGAAGTGTCATCTCAAATATTGGGTGAGAGTCCTTTTTAAAATGGAATAAGGAAGCTCATTTAATGCATGGTTATCTGCTAGAATCCTTACTAGAGACAAAGAAGATTACTTTACAAAGAACGTAAATTGCCAACCAAATTCGTTTCGGACAGTAAAGTCACGTGAGTGTAATGAGATTACAAACATATAGAATGTAAACTTCAAGCATTGCGGTTTTGACTTATTCTTGTCCAAATATGAATTACCATTAATGTTTTTGAGGCAAAGTGCGAGTTAATTCAGGAAATTATTCAGTTGGAAGCTCTACTTCGACACCTGTGTTTGGGGCTTCAATGATACTTCAAGTCATGTCTTTAATATTCACAGGTTTATATTTTGACAAGTCTTTAAGTAAGGGGCATTTGTAAGCATATAAGTTTATTAAAATTAAATTCATAAAAGAATTTGGATTATATTTTAAAATTCAAGATATATTGGTCCAAATAAATATTATGGGATAATATAATTAAATTAATTATATAAATTCAATATATAAGGATTAAATAAATAAGTTTTAATCCATTGGGCTAGCCCATTTAATTGGGCTAAAGTGAAAAGCCCACTTCATTAAGCCCAAGATGTCATCTTCGTAGAGGCCCGGTTTAGTGCCACGTGTCAAATGACGTGACGTGCCAAATCAAACGGAAGAGCCAATAGGATTGTGCCACGTGTCAAAATGATAAGGCATGCCAGGTCACATTAGAAGGCCAATGAAATCGCGCCACGTGTGCAAGTGACATGTTCTGGCCAATCAAACACGGCCTTGTCACACTTCAATTTTATTGGCCGGAAAGAGTTTGTTCTTATCATAACGCTTCTCTCCCACAACTATAAATAGGGTCTTCATAACCCAGAAAAGGACCAGAAGTTATAACAAGAAGCAAGAGGGAGCTCGTTGATCAAGTGTTGCGGATTTCTCTAAAAGCTACAAGCATTCAAGTGTTCTAAGGATTTAAAAGATCAAGACGAAGATTCAAGAACAAGCTGCAAGCCCTTGGATTAAAAGTACGTCAATATCAAGATCAAGCTTCAAGCACTTGGATTAAAATAAAATAAAATTCAAAATTAAGCTCGGCGGTTCTTTTATTTACTGTTGAAAAGAAGAATCAGAGGATTCATAGATATTGTAACACTCAAAGATTTGAAATAAAATACTACGAGTTGCGATATTTTTCGGTCTTGATTTTATTTTCTCGACGCAATTTATTGTCTACAATATTGTTGATGTATTCTGTTGTGCACTTCTCAATTCCTTACCATCCACTTGAATGTAGTATGAGAAGATAAAAGAAGTATTTGATATCTAGTATTTGATTCTAGTTATATGGTCTCATGGTGTAATTCAGTTGATATATATGTATGAGAAATGTTGATTATATTGTTGTTTCGGGGATGTACTCCCCAACACTGTGTTGAAGTATGTTAAGTTTCAATCAACTGAAACTAAACCGATAACCCGCTCGATAAGAGCTAAATCGATAACTCGCCCGATAAGAGTTAAACCGATACCAATTCGCCCGATATTTTGTCGAGTGGCTAGCGAACTAATACATTTAAAAATCGATAATCGATAAGTGAAACCTTTAATAGTAAATAATCGCCCAATCTACTAGATAAGCAACCCTAGTATATAACATGTTTGATGAAAGTTATGCTCAAGCATTTAAGATCAGGGGCGGAGCCACCTTAAGTAGTGTCGGATATCGGAAAATTTTATTAAATATATGTATTTGACTAGTATGCAAAAACAAAATTGACGTTGCTTATTAAATACTGTAGGAAGGCTCAGGTTACACAATTAAGCGCTTAATATATTCATGGGAAGTCGTGGGTTCGGACCTCGGTAGTTACATCTGTTTGTTTTTTTGAAGTTTCGAGCATTGTTGGATGTTGGGTCTAGGGCCTACGTGTCTAACAAAAGCAAAGCGTTAATTATTGGAAATTTTACCTCTTATAGCAAAGTTATACACTCTATTTAGTATTGAAGTTATTCTTGAGTTAATGTTCAAGTTTAGATAAAGAACAAGATACAGACACGCAGAAGAAGAGAAGAGAAGAGAAGAAGAAGAGAAGAAGAAGAAGAAGAAGAACAAGGCGGAAGATTCTAGACTGCAGAAGAAAAATAGAGTTAATGAGAGAGAGATATGTGTGTATTAGTTTTTTTAATCTGTGTCCATCAATGTGAATAGTAGAATCTATATATAGATACTAGCTAAGACACTAATTCATCTACTAAGTATGCATTAACTATCTTAACTAATTTTAAGAGGAGAGGTTATACCTAACTTAACCAACTAACTAATACTTTAACTATAACTACTTTCTTTCTCATTTAATTGTTATCTTTCTCTACACTCCCCCTCAAGCTAGGTACTGAAAAAACATCAAGCATTCCTAGCTTGGAAGACAGATAGTCATGCTGAACTTTAGTGAGACCTTTGGTGAGAATATCAGCAGGTTGATCCTTGGTAGATATGTAGATTGTTTTGATGAGACCTTGAATAATTTTTTCCCTGATAAAATGACAGTCGATTTCAATATGTTTAGTCCTTTCATGATACACTGGATTAGCTGCAATTTGAATTGCAGCTTTACTATCGCTGAACACTTCAACAGGAAACTTGATGTCAATTTCAAGTTCTTGGAGTAGACCAATTAGCCAAACAAGTTCTGCTATTGTAGTTGCAAGACTTCTGTACTCTGCCTCTGCAGAGCTTCTAGAAACAGTTGTTTGTTTCTTGGATTTCCAAGAAATTAGAGAGTCACCAAGTTTAACTAAATAACCAGAAACAGATTTTCTTGAGAAAGGACAAGCAGCCCAATCTGCATCACAATAAGCTGAAACAGTATTGTTAGAAGCACTTGACAAAAGAATCCCTTGACCTGGACTGTTTTTAATATACTTAACAATCCTTAATGCAGCTTCCATGTGAGATTTTTTTGGTTTTTGTAAGAACTGACTTAAAGTTTGTACACTAAAGGAAATATCTGGTCTTGTCATTGTTAAATACAATAACTTTCCTATTAACCTTTGATAGGTGCCAGTATCTGCTGCCTCTCCATTGATCCTCACATTTGTATTTGTTTTGTTAACATGCTCATCATATTCAGTGGTAGTAAGTTTTATATTTGCATCTAGAGGAGTTATTGCTGGTTTAGTTGTTGCAACACCAGTTTCATAAATTACTTCTAATGCATACTTTCTCTGATGCATGAGAATTCCTTGTGTTGACTTAGCAAACTCTATTCCTAGAAAATATTTTAAGTCTCCCAGATCTTTCATTTTGAAGGACTGTTGCAGCTGTGACTTAGTTTCTTGAATCAGTTTAAGAGAATCACCAGTAATGAGCATATCATCTACATATATTAATACTAGAGTAATACCTTCAACTGTTTTCTTAAAAAATAATGATTGATCATATTGACTTTGTTTAAACTTATTCTTTATTAAAGCTTCTGTTAATTTAGCATTCCACTGTCTAGGTGCTTGTTTTAAGCCATACAGTGATTTCACAAGTCTACACACCTTGTTCTCCCCCTGACTTGTGAACCCCTGTGGTAAATCAATGTATATTTCATCTAATAAATCCCCCTGAAGGAATTCATTATATACATCCATTTGATGTATATGCCATTTCTTCCTAGCAACTAGTAAGAGTATAGTTTTTACAGTTTTCATTTTTATAACTGGGGAGAATGTTTCTTGATAATCTATCCCTTCTTTTTGACTAAATCCTTTAGCTACTAATCTTGCTTTGTATCTTTCAATTTGCCCAGATGCTTTATATTTAATTTTGTAAATCCATTTACAACCTATAGAAGCTTTACCTTTTGGCAGAGTTACAACTTCCCATGTATGATTATTTTGAAGAGCTTCAATTTCATTTTTCATTGCTTCTATCCATTTTGGATCTTTTACTGCCTCAGAGTACAATGTTGGTTCATTAATATTCAATGCTTCTGTTAAATATGATTGATATTTAGGACTCAAATTCTCATATGTTATATAGTTTGTTATTGCATAAGGCTTAGTGTGTTGTGCATTCAATGATACAAAATCTTTAATCCAAATAGGTGGTCTTCTACCTCTATCTGACTTCCTTAGATTTTGTTCTGTATGAATGTTATTTTGTGTATGCTCTATAGTATATACATTTTCTGATTGTTANTGTTCTGTGTTGGATATATTGTTTCTATACTCTGTGTTAGCCACTTCTTGATTGTTATATTGTATAATTTCTTCAGTTTGGATTTGTTGTGTATCAGTCATTATCACATCATCTTGTGTATTAACATTACTATTTGTGTTTGTCATTTGAGAAATTTGAATTGCATTCTGTAGTAACAACTCTGTTTCATTTGGTTGAGTGAACAAGAATTTTTCTGTATTCTGTTTGGTTTTAGAAGGAAATGTATCTTCTCTGAATTGAACATCTCTACTTACAAAGAAACATTTTTCTATTAAAT
>MDKI01005141.1:0-21548 GCA_005239505.1 Nicotiana paniculata | reverse complement strand
CATGCAGCCCGATCCATAACTATCCTCACATACTCGGCTCTCGGCCTCACTCAGTCATCCTCAAAAGCCACTCGGGCAATTCATCTCAACTCATGGGACTTATCCCAAAATACCTCTCAGAGTTTCAAAACAGTGTGATAACAGTGAAAATAACAACAAGTAGAAAACATGACTGAGTTCACAATTGTTCTATCAGGATAGTGTGAGAATAGTGTCAAAGTATCTCTGAGGGTCTAAACAGGTCGGCACAAGGCCCCAAACATGGCTCACATCCCATAAACAAGTATAAATTTCTAAAATTCAGGATATCATAAGGTTTCAAATCGAATACGCGGCTTAATAGTCGCTGCGGGACGGACCAAGTCACAATTCCTATCGGTGCACGCCCACACGCTCGTCACCTAGCATGTGCGTCACCTCATTTACCAAAACAATATAAAAATACCGGTGTTTCATACCCTCAGGTTTAGAGTTACAATCGTTACTTACCTCAAAACATCCCAAAAGCTACTCCGCGATGATCTTGCCCCTCGAGTTGGCTCCCAAATGCTCCGAGTCTATCACAAATCAGATCAATAACATCAAAACATGCTAGGGAGATGAACCCAAATCGAAAGCTATCAAAATTAGGCACAATTCCCGAAATTGGCCAAACCCGAGCCCCAGACCCACGTCTTGGAATTCGATAAAAATTGTGTCACATGAATCCTTATCCTTTCCCGAGTCTACATATATAAAATGCATCAAAATCCGACCACAAAAAAATCCTAAATTCCTTAATTACAAGTCTCAATTTCCCAAGCCCTAAACCCTCAATTTATGCCATTTAATCCACAAATTCCAAGCCTAATACGTCACATAATAACATAGAAACAAAATTATAGTCCAAGAAACTTACCTCTACTGAAGACTCTCGAAATCCTCCTTCAAATTGCTCCGAAATAGGCTCAACCTGCATGCAAAATGAAGAAAAATGCCAAACTTTTCGCGGAGGCACCTATTTATACCTCCTGCTCAGTTAATCCGCTCCTGCGGTCCATGCTTCGCACCTGCGGACCCGCACCTACGGTCCCAGTGCGCACCTGCGCAATTCCACTAAAAGTCCAATCTCGCACCTGCGGTGCCTCACCCGCACCTGCGACTTCCTCCAGCCTGACCTCTTTTCGCACCTGCGCAATGAACTTCGCACCTGCGACTCCCCATCCGTAGGCGCGGCCACACCAGTTAAAAGACACCAGTAGTAGTTTTGCTGCAATTTCCTAAGTCCAAACCTCCGTTAACCATCCGAAATCAATCTCGAGCCCCTCAGGACCCCAACCAAGAATACCAACACATCCCATAACCTCATTCAAACTTTGTCGAGCCTTCGAAACACCAAAAACAACGCAAAAACACCAAAATCACATCAAATTCAAGTTTATGAACTTTGAAACTTCTAAATATCGCCAATGATGCCGAAGCCAACCAAAACACATCCGATTGACCTGAAAATTTGCACACATATCCAAATTGACATTACAAACCTGCCCCAACTGTCGGAATTCCATTCCAACCCCGATACCTTATTTTCCCCTGCCGACCGGAAATCGCCAAAGACTAACTTTTGCCAATTCAAGCCTAATTCTACACCGGACATCAAAACCTCATTTCGAATACACTCCTAAGTCCCAAATCACCTAACGAAGCTATCCGAGCCATAAAATCCGCATTCCAATGTCGTTTACCAATAAGTCAACTCCCAATTGATTTTTCCAACTATTAAGCCAATGAAGAGACTAAGTGTCTCTGTTCTCACCACGACCACTCCGAACCCAAAGCAACCGTCCCAACACAACATAAATAGGCTAAGCAACGTATGATAAAGCAGGAACATGGGAAACGGGTCTAATCCTATGGAACGACCGGCCGGGTCGTTACATCTACATTCCGAGGTCGTTTACCAATAAGTCAACTCCTAATTGACTTTTCCAACTATTATGCTAATTTAAGAGACTAAGTGTCTCAGTTCTCACCACGACCACCCCAAACCCGAACCAACCAACCCAACACATCATAATTACGTTAACTAGCACATAACAAAGCTGAAATAGGGGAGACGAGGCTAATCTCACGGAAAAACCGGCCGGGTCGTTACACAAATCTATCAGTTGAAGTCAAAATTAACATTACAAAGGGACTAAATATGCAAAATAATAATTTTAATTAGGTTCCAAATCTGCATTTTACTAAACTTTATGGTCAAAAGAGCCTTTTTCAATTGTTGTCCGTGTATATATACACACTCACCCAAACAACCCTAAAGACATAAACACATAATCTTACCCAAACCCTATAACACCAAATATGGAATCCTCTCCCAGCAGTTCTGCCAAACGACCCCTCTCTTACTTCTCTTCTGATGACAATGATGAAGAGCATAATCCGATATTTGAAGTGATTATGAGAAAGTCATACATCAGTCACGACTATCTGGTATTTTTTTTTATTATAAATAATTAAAACAATAACCTCTGGCAGTGTGGGTTTTTATGGGGGGAGGGGGGATTGGGTTAAATGAGTTTCTTACTACTAAAGTTTTTTATTCTATTTCCAGCATATTCCAAAATGAATGTACGAGTATCTTCCTGAAACAACAAGCATTGCGGTTCTTCAATATGGTGACAAAGAGTGGTTTGTATGATTGACCATTGGTGAACAAAAAAGGCTCAAGGGTGGCTGGAAAGATTTTGTGGTGAATTATGATATCAAGCGAGGTTGTGTTTTGAAATTTCAGTTGGTTGAAGTTGTGCCATTATTTGTTGTCTTCAAAATGGAAGTGAAAGGACAAGGAACTTCTGAAGATCTGGTTGAAATTAATTAGTTTTTAGGTTATGTTTGTGTTGTTTTTTCTTTTGTTTTTTTAGTTTTAGTTTGTAAGTTCTTCCAGTTATTGTATGTGTAATTTTATTGTCGTTTTGAACTATGAATGATATCAATTTGAGTTTTTACGTAATGTTCATTCTTCATATAGTTTTATTTTTTTTATCCAGTTTCTTTCCATCTTTTGATTAATACAACACACCCAGATAATGGGGAAATTTAAAAAAAATCTGACATTCGAAAGAGCTAGGTAGATTAAAAAAGAGGTATAAATTCTTTATTGAGAAGTTAAATGGTTGGTATTGAATAGTTTTGTTAGTTAATACAATTCAATACAATATATTTTGGTAACCGAAATTGATACAATTCAATACAATTTTGGTAACCAAAATAGTTAAATCAATATATAGTCGCACCACTGACTGGATTATTTGGCTAACTATAATGTAAATAATTTCAGTAAATTAGGCTAAGAGTTCTGTTAGGCTAATTAAGGATTCAAAATTAGTGCTTAGGTTTCAAATGTAGGATGAAAAACTATGAAATATGGGAAATTATTGCCGGGAATTTGTATGGGAAATTAGTTCTTAGGTTTCAAAAATGGAAACTTGTATGTCGGGATAAGATATTGTACAGTTTTTTTGAGGAAGGAAAAAAAGCTGTCAAAATTAAACGGAAAAAAAGTTAAAAGGGAAAATTAGCATTCAAACTTTTTTAGGATGGTGGTTGAAATATAATTTTGGACTGGGTTGACCCTATATATAGAGTCACATACTCAAATACTCAAAACATAAAACACACTCACATACTCAAACCCTAAACCATGGATGCCTCTTCCTCGAACAAATGAACTCTATCTTACTCGTCTACTAGCAGTGATGCCCTATCTTACTCTTCTACTAGCAGTGATAATAAGGAAGATAATCCTCCAACGTTTGAAGTGGTTATGACTGATTCATGCATCTATGACAACGATCTGATAAATTATTATGTCCATTAAACTTTATTTATTTAACATAAAATACTTTTGTTTCTTATACCTTAACTCCAGAAAATATATATACATCAGTATTGTATATCTTTATTCAGTTTCATAAATTGCGCAACTTAATAGTAATGTTTTTTTTAAAAGTATATTCCAAGAAAAATCTACAAGCATCTTCCTCCAACATTAGAACACGCGTTTATTCATCATCGTGGCAAAGAGTGGTATGTAGATATGAGCGTTGGTGATCAAAGAAAGTTCAAGCTACGCTGAAGACTTTTTGTGTTGGAGAATTTTATCAGGCGAGGTTTCGTCGTCAAATTTACGTTGGTTGATGTTTCACCAATGGGTGCTATCTTCAATGTTGAAGTGAAGGGAGACGGATATCCTGTTTGTACTAATCCATTTTTTTCTTTCTACTAGGATGTGTTTGTGTTGATTTATCCTTTTATTATCTTTTATTTTCATGTATGTTTCTTTAGTTATGGTTGTTGTGCTTTTTTCTCTTGAAGTGTTATGTTATGAAATTTCAACCTTCATATTGGTCTTCTTTACTATAATTTTTTTTAAAATTATCATTTAAAAAAATGAAATGGGAAGTTAAATGGGTCGGTATGTTATTAATTTGTAAGAGTAAATGCTATATAGGGAAGTTAAATGGGTTGGTTTGGTATTAAAAGAGGAGTGCATGATTTTCAACTCAAAAAAAACAAGTTGAATGTATAGTAAAAGTAAATGCTACAAAGGGAAGTTAAATGGGTTGGTTTGGTATTAAACGAGGCACGGTTTTGAACTAAAAAAACAATTACCAAAATGCAACTAACACCAATAAGTTGAATGTTGAAGGTGGGGTTGTAGGAGTTTAATAACTCAATGTGAGTATTTTAGTTCTTAGTTTGAAGTTTGAACTAATTTTAATGTTGTCAAGTATCACTTATAAACTAGAGTGCAACTTAACTTTTGTTAGTCTAGTCCTCAAGCAAGTAACAAATGAAGTATTTAACAACGACAATTATAAGAGCACACGTTTTAAAAAACAAAGTCAATAAATTCAAAAGAAATCTATGGTTTGGTATGTTAATGTATAGTAAGAGTAAATGCTACATAGGGAAGTTAAATGGGTTGGTTTGGTATTAAAAGTGTCACGACCCCAAATCCTAAGTCAGCCATGATGGTGCCTATCGTGGAACTAGGCTAGCCAATAATCACATATTTACAGTTCTTTCCAGAATCCCAACCATTTTCAACATTTCATAAAAATATATATAGAATTACTGAATTCATTAGGCAAAATAAACAGCTAAATAGTCTAAACCATCCCTAAAAATCTGGAGTCAACATGTCATGAGCATCTAAGAAATATAGCAACAAGTCTACTATTATATTACAAAACCTCCGAACGAATAAGTAGATACAACAAAAGAAGGGAAAGCAGAGATGTTGCGGACGCTGAACAGCTACCTCTATATCCCCAACTCTGGCTCTGCACGGAATAGATGGCTAACGCTCAGTATCAGCACTTGCATCTGCACGTAAGGGTGCAAGGAGTAATGTGAGTACGCCAACTCGGTAGTAATGAAAATAAATCAAGTCTAAGCGGCAAGAAACACATAAAAATCAATACCATCAGTTCACAATATGCACAACCTTTCTTTCCAACAGTCTATATATAGATATATGAAATCATCATGCCTTAAAACCAACTTCAAAAAAAATATCCATTGAAAAATATGTTTTCCAAAAATTTCAGAAATAAAAATAACTGAAGGATTTAGTGTAAAATGAAATAAATCATAAGTAGCCTCTCGGGGAAAACATGAATCCTACATCGCCCCTCGGGCATAACATCACTCAGCACCTCACGGCCACTCAGTATCAGCTCCTCGGGCAACCTCACTGTCACTCATGCCTCCCAATCACTCATCACTCGGCACTCAGCACTGAGTAGGTACATGCGCTCACTGGGGGTGTGTACAGACTCCGGAGGGGCTCCTTCAGCCCAAGCACTAATATCAAGCCATCTCGTGGCGTATCTTATCCTCACAATCAGGCCCTCAGCCTCACTCAGTCAGAACCTCTCAAAAGACCCTTGGGCGTATCAGTAAAATGGGGTACTCGACCCAAAACATCATTTTATATCTCAAAATAGTGTAAATAAGGCTGAGTTTCGAAAACAGTTAAGCACAACATGACTGACTGTGAATCATGAATCAACAGTGAGGAAATAGCAGTAAAAATCCCCCAAGGGGTCTAAACAAGTCGGCACAAGGCCCCAAACATGGCTTAAAGCCCAAATATAGCAATAGTCTTTAGAACACAATTTAACGTATGATTTAGAGTAAAATACGCAACTCTATAGTTTTCGCGGAGAGGACGAAGTCCAATCCAAAAATCAATGTGCGCCACATACTCGTCATCCGACATGTGCGCCATTCTAAAAACAGTGAGAAATATGGAGTCCAGGGTTTTATACCCTCAGGACAAGATTTATAACCATTACTTACCTCTACCAGGACACAATACTAATCTACGATGCCCTTGCCCCTCAAATTTTCTCCTGATTGCTCCGAATCTAACCAAAACCAGTTTAACATCATCAATATACGCTAAAGAAACAAAACCCAATCGAAAGCTATCAATTTATACAAAATTCTCGAAATTCGGCCAAACCCGAGCCCCGGGCCCACGTCTGGGAATTCGATAAAATTTGCATCACTAGAATCCTCGTCCTCCCGATTCTATACATACCAAGAACACTAAAATCGGACCACAATTTCCCACTCAATTCCTCAAAATAAAATTCCAATCCCATGCACTTAACCTCCCCAAATTTTGGGTTCAATTTCAACAATTTTCTGGTTTAATTACTTTGAAAACAATATAGAAACGAGTTATGAAGTTGGAAACCTTACCTCCAAGTGAGACCCTTTGATTTCTTCTTCATACCCTCTCAAATAGCTCTCAAATCGTTTATCAATGGAGGGAAGTGGTGAAAATTTCACAACAATGGGCTTTAAAACATTCTGCCCAGCACTTATGCCCCCTTCAGTGCGATCGCATACCCAGGAATGCGTTCGCGATGAACAGACCAGACCACTCACTGCGATCGCATACCAACACACGCGATCCCATAAAACAACTCTCCATCCCACACACGTGGCATGACCCAAAATCCAACACAGGTCGTGATGGCACCCAACACCAGAGTCAGGAAAGCCAACAGTTATTTACTGGTGAGATTATCCTTATTTGACATACCAACCCCACAATTTCCAATAATTTTAATCTTAGATCATTTAAATAAAAGCGGATACATTAACCAACTTAAGTAAATACAGCCACAATGATCATGAATCCAATATATGTAGTCCCAAAAGATAAAGCCTACTATGTGTGTGCCAGGAACTAGTGTAACAAGTCAACAGGCGAGCTAGTAGAATATACAAAAGATGATACAAACTGTACTGCTGTCTAAAAGAAGTAGACAGAATTAAGCAAAAGATAACTCCATAGTACTGCTGAGAATTGCCAAGGAAGGCAGCTCACTGTGGAGTCAGGTCTAGAATATACGTCAAGCTCCGGTCGGGTAACCAGATGCACCAGCCTCAGAACCTGTAAAATTAAGTACAGAAGAGTAGTATGAGTACATAAACAGATATGTAACTAATGAGTATCCCGCCGAACCTCGAAGAAGTAGTGACGAGAGGTAGACCTATTACTTACTAGGGTCAGACAATGTGGAATAAGTACAGGCTATCCACTTGTAGCAGTAACGAACAATAATAAGGAAATGAGCATCAAATAACAATCACAAGTACCCTCGCGCCATCCTTTTTCCATGGCATACAAGTTGTTTAACCTTCTATCTTTTCATGAAATCAACAGTTACAATTACAGGGCTTCTCACAAGTTACCAAAGCATATAATAGGCTATGAGCGTACAGTCATTACGTTGTGAAAAGTAAATGTGCACTACCGAGGGTCGAACGACCCGAACCATAGATATATCTATCTGCCCCACTCGCGAATCACACATGCGACGCGGTTAACATAATATCAAGACCACCCCCGCTCGCGAATCATACCTGCGACTCGGGTTAATATAGTATTAGGGATACCCCGCTCGCGAATCATCCATGCGACTCGGGTTCCCATATAAATTTATGATTAGCAGAAGATTTCCAGATAATTTAGCAAGGAACATACTAACAGTGTGAGAATTTTTAGAAATATCAACTTCGAGCATAACCCCTTAGGCCTTCACATGTGAGATTCGAGAATGTTAGACTATTTAATCCATGTACAAGATCCCAGATACAACACATAAAGCATGTTTGTGAGTCCTAAACTACCCTACGAGGCATAATAGTAGCTGCGCACGGACTCTTGTCACTTCGTGCGCGCAGCCCCCGCAAATAAGGAAAAAACCACCATTTATAATCACCTATGGGGAAAATCCCCTCTAACAAGGTTAGAAAGGAGACTCGCCTCGTGTCGAATTCACTCTCCGGACCAAAAACGCGCCCGAAACTCCGAACTCTACACCCGAGGACTCGATACTAGCCCAAAGTTATACAAATTCATTAATTTATGCTCAAAGAATGGAAATTCTCCTACTAATTTAGTAAATTCACCATTCTTGAAGAAATTCTAAAATCCGACCCCGGGTCCGCATGCTTGGATTTCAATAATTCTCGAAGGAAACAATCACCCATAGCCTAAGGATCATTAATATACGATTTTTACTTGATTTCATAGCAATTTCACGGGTAAATTCTCAAATTATCGAAAGCCCTAGGTTACTACCCAATTCCTGATTTTTCACTAATTTAGGTAGTTAATTTAGCTTGTAATCCATGCATGAAGCTAAATTTAGAGTAGAATTTACTTACCTTCAATAACCAGGTCGTTTTCCCCTCTAAAATGGTGGAAATCGCCCCAAGGAAGAAGAAGAAGATGAGAAAAAATGAATTAAAACCCGTGTATAAAAACACACTATCTGAATAGTGTTTCCGCACCTGCGGCTCAAGGACCGCACCTGCGGTCTCGCACCTACGATAAAGGGCTCGCACCTGCGAGCAAAGGCTCGCACCTGCGGAAATGGATGAGGAAGCCTGGGCCCGCACCTCCGGAGTGGATACCGCACCCGCGGCTCCGCTCATGCGGAACTTTGTCCGCACCTGCGAGAAACTACTTTCCCACTGGGGGTCGCACCTGCGAGGCTGGGACCGCAGGAGCGGTCCCGCACCCGCAACTGGGCAACCGCATCTGCGGTCACACCAGAACAGGTGCACCAGCAGCTATTTCAGCTGGTTTTTGGCCTCGTGTGGTGTCCGGGAAGCACCTGGGCCAACCTGAGCCCCCGCACAAATATACCAACAAGTCCCAAATCATAATACGGACTCGCTCGAGCCTTCGGAACACCAAAAATAATGCTAAAACTCAAAATCACACCTCAAAACCCTAAGAACCAAACTTATGAACTTTAAGTTTTCTAGACTTTTTTAACAACGCGCCGAACCGACATATAGTACTCGGAATGACACCAAAGTTTGCAGGCAACTCATAAATGACATAATGGAACTATTCCCGGTCTTGGAATTCTGCTCGGACCTCGATAACACAAAAATGTGTCCCAAACAACAATAGGAACTTAAGGAACTTCTTATTTTAATATTGGGCGCCGAAACGCTCCCGGGTCATCATAAACCCATTCAGAACGTACGCCCAGGTCCAAAATCATCATACGAAGCTACTGGAACCGATGAAACTCGATTCCGAGGTCGTTTACTAAAAATGTTGACCGAAGTCAACCTTGGCCTTAAAGTCCAACCTTAAGGAACCAAGTGTTCCTATAGCACTCTAAACACTTCCGAATCCCGGACCACCAGCCCCCGCAAGTCATAAATCATAATAAGCCGCTATGGAAAGTTTCATTTAGGGGAACGGGGTCCGATAACACAAAAGGACCGGTCGGGCCGTTACATTCACCACATCTTAAACAAACGTTCGTCCTCGAACGGGTCTAGAGTCATACCTGAAGTGCTGAATAAGTGTGGATATCTGCTTCGCATGTCCTCCTCGGAATCCCAGGTCACCTCCTCAACTAGTTGGCCCTTCCACTGGACCTTTACGGCAGAAACTCTCTTGGACCTCAACTAGCGGTCCTGTTATTAATAATAGCAACTGGCTCCTCCTCATAACCCAACCTCTCATCCAACTGAATAGTGCTGAAATCAACCACGTGAGAGAAGTCGGCGTGGTACCTCCGGAGCATGGATACATTAAAAAATGGATGAACCCCTGATAAACTGGGAGGTAAGGCCAACTCATAAGCAACCTCCCCAACTCGCCTCAACACCTCGAAGGGACCTATAAACCTCGGGCTTAGATTTCCCTTCTTCCCAAACCTCATAATACCCTTCATAGGAAAGACTTTCAATAGAACCCTATCTCCCTCCATATATGATACATCACGCGCCCTCTGATCCGTGTAACTCTTCTGTCTGGACTGTGTTGTACGGAGCCTCTCTTGAAGTAACTTCACTTTCTCCAAAGCATCCTTCACCAGTTCGGTGCCATATAATTTAGCCTCGCTAGGCTCAAACCACCCGATTGGATAACGACATCGCCGACCATACAAAGCCTCAAATGGTGCCATCTCAATGCTGGACTGGTAACTATTATTGTAAGCAAACTCGGCCAAAGGCAAGAACTGGTCCCACTGTCCTCCAAAGTCAATCACACATGCCCTGAGCATGTCCTCCAATATCTGAACTGTACGCTCCGACTGGCCATCAGTCTGAGGGTGAACTGTTGTGCTGAGGTCTATCTGGGTACCCATCTCACTATGCAATGCTCTCCAGAAGTGCGATCTGATATAATGGAAACCGACACGCCATGCAACCGAACTATCTCCCGAATGTAGATCTGTGCTAACCTCTCAGAAGTATAAGTAGTAGCCACTGGAATGAAATGCGCCGATTTGGTGAATCTATCCATAATGACCCAAACAGTGTCAACCTTTCGCAAAGTCAGAGGCAGCCCAACCACGAAGTCCATAGTTATGCGCTCCCATTTCCACTCAGGAATGGGCATCTGCTGAAGTAGGCCTCCTGGCCTCTGGTGCTCATACTTAACCTGCTGGAAATTAAGTCACCTACTCACATACCCCACAATGTCCTTCTTCATTCGCCTCCACCAGTAATGCTGCTTCAAATCACGATACATCTTCGTAGCACTAGGGTGAATAGAATACCGAGAACTGTGTGCCTCCTCTAGAATCCTCTCCCTCAGGCCATCAACATTAGGAACACATAAGCGACCCTGAAGTATCAGAACAACATCCTCACCAATAGTGACCTCCTTGGCCCTACCCTGAACCACTGTCTCCCGAAGCTCTGCTAGGCATGGATCATAGAACTGTCGGGCCTTAATATCCCCCAATAATGAAGACTGAGCAACCACATGTGATAAAACTCGACGAGGATCTGAAAGGTCTAATCTCACCAGGAGATTGGCAAAGGACTAAATGTTCAAGGCTAGAGGTCTCTCCTCTGCTGCAATATAAGCCAAGCTACCCATACTCTCCGCCTTCCTACTCAAAGCATCTGCTACCACATTTGCCTTGCCCGGGTGATAAAGAATGGTGATATCATAATCATTCAACAACTCAAGCCATCTGCACTGCCTCAAATTAAGATCCTTCTGCTTGAACAAGTGTTGCAAGCTACGGTGGTCTGTATAAACCTCACAGGACACTCCATACAAGTAGTGCCTCCAAATCTTAAGAGCATGAACAATCTCCGCCAACTCCAAATCTTGCACAGGGTAATTCTTCTCATGAACCTTCAGCTGGCGTGAAGCATAAGCAATAACTCTCCCCTCCTGCATCAATACACACCCCAAGGCAACGCGCGAAGTTTCACAATATACTGTATACGTCCGAGAACCGGAAGGCAATACTAGTACTTGTGCTGAGGTCAATGTTGCCTTGAGCTTCTGAAAGCTTGCCTCACACTCGTCAGACCATCGGAACGGGGAATTCTTTTGAGTCAATCTAGTCAATGGAGCTGCAATATAAGAGAACCCCTCCACAAATCGGCGATAATAGCCTGCTAGGCCTAAAAAGCTCCTGATCTCTGTAGCTAAAGTAGGATGCGACCAACTCTGAACTGCCTCGATCTTCTGAGGATCAACCTTGATACCCTCTCCGGATACCACATGCCCCAAGAATTCCACGGAATCCAACCAGAACTCACACTTGGAGAACTTAGCATATAACTTCTGTTCTCGCAAAGTCTGGAGCACAACTCTCAAATGCTGCTCGTGCTCCCCCAGGATACGTAAGTAAATCAAAATGTCATCAATGAAGACAATGACAAAGGAATCGATATACGGCCTGAACGCCCTATTCATAAAGTCCATGAATGCTACTGGGGCATTAGTCAAACCAAAGGACATCACCAGGAACTCATAATGGCCATATCTCATACGAAAAGCAGTCTTCGTAACATCTGAAGCCCGAATCCTCAACTAATGATACCCCAATCTCAAATAAATCTTAGAAAACACACGAGCACCCTGCAACTGGTCAAACAAATCATCGATGTGCGGCAAAGGATACTTGTTCATTATGGTAACCTTGTTCAACTGGCGGTATTCAATACACATCCGCATGGACCCATCTTTTTTCTTCACGAATAGAACTGGAGCACCCCACGGTGATACACTCGGTCTGATGAACCCCTTAGATAACAACTCCTCAAGCTGCTCCTTCAACTCCTTCAACTCTTTCGGAGCCATACAGTATGGAGGAATAGATATAGGTTGGGTGCCTGGAGCTAAATCAATGCAGAAATCAATATCACGATCCGGAGGCATGCTTGGAAGGTCTGAAGGAAATACATCAGCAAACTCTCAAACCACTGGCACTGAGTCAATCGTCGGAGACTCGGCGGTGGCGTCCCGCACATAAGCGAGGTAGGCCAGGCAACCCTTCTCGACCATATGTCGAGCCTTCACGAATGAAATAGCCCGGCTGGCTGCACTAACTGAGGAACCTCTCCACTCCAGCCTAGGTGACTCTGACATGGCTAAAGTAACCGTCTTGGCATGGCAATCTAGCACGACATGATAAGGAGATAGCCAATCCATGCCTAAAATAATCTCGAAATAAACCATGTCGAGCAATAAGAGATTCGCTCGAGTCTAGAACCCGTAGAATGTGATCATACAGAACCGGTAAACCCGGTCTACCACCACAGAATCGCCCACAGGGGTGGACACACATATAGGAGAACCCAAGGACTCACGAGGGACATCCAGAAAATGAGCAAATAAGACCGAAACATAGGAATAAGTGGATCCTGGATCAAATAACACCGATGCCTCTCTACCACGTACTGTAATAATACCTGTGATCATGGCATCTGAGGCCACTGCATCTGATCTGGCCGAAAAGCATAGAATCTATGGAGCACCGGAAGACTGAGCCCCGCCAGAATGAACAGGAGCTGGCTGACCTCCCCCTGACTGGCCTCCACCTCTAGGACGACCCCTGCCAACATGTCCCCCACCTCTAGGTGGCCGGACTGCTGGTGCTGGACTCATAGGCTGGTAACCCTGCTGCACTATCTTGCCCCAAAACCTGGGACAAGTCCTCCTGATATGGCCGAGATCCCGGCACTCGTAACATCTCACAGGAGGCACGGCCTGCTGCCCTGAAGTAGAACCTTGGATAACTGGGGGACGGTGAGAACCCTCTGGCATAGCACTGAAGTAAGGCCTCAGTGGAGCACCACGAGGAGGTGGTGGTGGTGCTGAATATGAGGGCCTCTTGGGCTGGTGCCTACCAAACTAATCTCTGCGCCTAGCTGGGGCATCTCTGAAATCCCAAAAATATCTGGCTCTCTTATCCGGCTGTACCTGCTCCCTGACCCTCGACCGATAACCGTCGATCCTACGAGCAATCTCCACAACTATTAAGTAGTCCCCGTCTCCACCTCCCGGGCCATGCTGGTCCTTATGCCAAGATGCAACCCGGCTACGAATCTCCGCACTCTCTCAGCATCGGTAGGTACTATCATGAGTGCATGGCGAGACAACTCTAAAAATCTGGCCTCATAGTCTGTACTGACAGCTGCCCCTGCTCCAGCTGCTCAAACTGATACCGCAGCTCTTCCCTCTCAGAGGGTGGGATATATCTGTCTAGAAACATCTGAGTGAATTGCTCCCACGTGATAGGAGGAGAACCTGCTAGCCTGCTGAGAATATATGACTGCCACCATCTACAAGCTCTGCCCTCTAATTGGAAAGTAGCGAAGTCCACTCCATGGGACTCTAGTATCTTCATGTTGTGCAGTCGGTCCCTGCACCTGTCAATGAAATCATCGGCATCCTCGCCTCGCTCACCCCCGAAGACAGGAAGGTGCAATCGATTCCATTTATCCAATAACTTATGTGGATCACCGTCCGCAGCTGGTCTAGGCTAAGGTGTTGCTGTTACAGGCTGAACCCCACCCACGGGCAGTGTACCCGAGGTATGATGAAGTGCGGTTGTCTGGCCTGCAGCCTAGGCAGTAGGGGTCAGGGCTCCCCCTCCTTCCTGAGATGTGGCAGGATCCGCTGGAAATAAACCAGCCTGGGACATACTATTCATAAATCTCAACATACGTCCCATGACCTCCTGGAAGCCTGGCACCGTCATGAAGTCCACTGTAGCAGGACTCGCCGGGGGCACCTCACCCTGCTCCTCTATAGTAGGATCCCCTGGTGGTGCAACTGGAATAGCTGTAGGACGCCCCCGTCCCCTACCTCGGGCCGGTGCCCTCCCCCGGCCTCTGCCAGATGTACGCGTCCTCACCATCTGTGAGAGAATAGAAGAATGAGATTTAGTATACCATCAACTGCATGATAGATCATGAATAAAGAGAGGTTTCCTAACACCCTATAGCCTCCCGAAGATAAATACAGATGTCTCTCTATCGATCCGCGAGACTCTATTAGGTTTGCGTGACTCGTGAGACCTACGTGAACCTAGTGCTCTGATACCATGTTGTCACGACCCAAAATCTAACACAGGTTGTGATGGCGCCCAACACCGGAGTCAGGCAAGCCAACAGTTATTTACTGGTGAGATTATCCTTATTTGACATACCAACCCCACAATTTCCAAAATTTTTAAGATTAGATCATTTAAATAAAGACGGATACATTAACCAACTTAAGTAAATACAGCCACAATGATCATGAACCCAATATATACAATCCCAAAAGATAGAGCCTACTATGTGTGTGCCAGGAACTAGTGTCACAAGTCAACAGGCGAACTAGTAGAATATACAAAAGATGATACAAACCGTGTTGTTGTCTGAAATAAGTAGACAGATATAAACAAAAGATAACTCCATAGTACTGCCAAGAATCGCCAAGGAAGGCAACTCACTGTGGAATCAGGTCCAGAATATACGTCAAGCTCTGGTCGGGTAACCAAATGCACCAACCTCAGAACCTGTACAATTAAGTACAGATGCATAGTATGAGTACATAAACAGATATGTACCCAGTGAGTATCCCGCCTAACCTCGAAGAAGTAGTGATGAGAGGTCGACGTGATACTTAATAGGGTCAGACAATGTGTAATAAGTACAGGTTATCCAGTTGTAGCAGTAATGAACAGTAATAAGGAAATGAGCATCAAATAACAATCACAAGTACCCTCGCGCCATCCTTTTCCATGGCATACAAGCTGTTTAACCTTCTTTCTTTTCATGAAATCAACAATTACAATTACAGGGCTTCTCACAAATTACCAAAGCATATAACAGGCTATAAGCGTACGGTCATTACGACGTGAAAAAGTAAATGTGCATTGCCGAGGTTCGAACGGCCCGAACCATAGATGCATCTATCTGCCCCGCTCGCGAATCGCACATACGACACGGTTAACATAATATCAAGACCACCCCCGCTCGTGAATCATACCTACGACTCAGGTTAATATAATATTAGGGCTACCCCGCTCGCGAATCATCTATGCGACTCGGGTTCCCATATAAATTCATGATTAGCAGGAGATTTCCAGATAATTTAGCAGGGAACATACTAACGGTGTGAGAATTTTTCGAAATATCAACTTCGAGCATAACCCCTTAGGCCTTCACATGTGAGATTCGAGAATGTTAGATTATTAATGCATTTACAAGATCCCAGATACAACACATAAAGTATGCTTGTGAGTCCTAAACTACCCGACGAGGCATAATAGTAGTTGCGCACGGACTCTCGTCACTTCGTGCGTACGCAGTCCCCGCAAATAAGGACAAAACCACAATTTATAATCACCTATGGGGACAATTCCCTCTTACAAGGTTACAAAGGAGACTCACATCGTGTCGAATTCACTCCTCGGACTAAGAACGCACCCGAAACTCCGAACTCTACACCCGAGGACTTGAAACTAGCCAAAAGTTATACAAATTCATTAATTTATGCTCAAAGTATGGAAATTCTCCTACTCATTTAGTAAATTCACCATTCTTGAAGAAATTCTAAAATCTGACCCCGGGCCCGCATGCTTGGATTTAAATAATTCTCGAAGGAAACACTCACCCATAGTCTAAGGATCATTAAGATACGATTTTTACTTGATTTCATAGCAAATTCACGGGTAAATTCTCAAATTATCAAAAGCCCTAGGTTGCTACCCAATTATTGATTTTTCACTAATTTAGGTAGTTAATTTAGCTTGTAATCCATGCATGAAGCTAAAATTAGAGTAAAATTTACTTACCTTCAATAACCAGTTCGTTTGCCCGTCTAAAATGGTGGAAATCGCCCCAAGGAAGAATAAGAAGATGAGAAAAATGAATTAAAACCTGTGTATAAAAACACAATGTCTGAACAGTGTTTCCGCACCTACGGCTCGAGGACCGCACCTGCGGTCTCGCACCTGTGAGCAAGGGCTCGCACCTGCGGAAACGGACGAGGAAGTCTGGGCCCGCACCTGCGGCTCCGCTTCTGCGAAACTTTGTCCGTACCTGCGAGAAACGCTTGCCCACTGGGGGTCGTACCTATGAAGCTAGGACCGCAGGAGAGGTCCCGCAACTGCGATTGGGCAACCGCATCTGCGGTCACACCAGAACAGGTGCACCAGCAGCTATTTCAGCTGGTTTTTGACCTCGTGTGGTGTCCGGAAGGCACTTGGGCCCACCCGAGTCCCCGTCCAAATATACCAACAAGTCCCTAATCATAATACAGACTCGCTCGAGCCTTCGGAACACCCAAAAAAATGCTAAAAATCAAAATCACACCTCAAAACCCCAAGAACCAAACTTAGGAACTTTAAGTTTTCTAGACTTCGCTAAAAACGCGTCGAACCGACCTATACTACTCGGAATGACACCAAATTTTGCAGGCAAGTCATAAATGACATAATGGAACTATTCCCGGTCTCAAAATTATGCTCGGACCTCGATAACACAAAAACATGTCCCAAACCACAATAGGAACTTAAGGTACCTCTTATTTCAATATTGGGCGCCGAAACGCTCCCTGGTCATCAGAAACCCATTCCGAACATACGCGCAAGTCCAAAATCATCATACGAAGCTACCGGAACCGACGAAACTCGATTCCGAGGTCGTTTACTAAAAATATTGACCGAAGTCAAACTTGGCCTTAAAGGCCAACCTTAAGGAACCAAGTGTTCCTATAGCACTCTAAACACTTCCGAGTACCGTACCACCAGCCCCCGCAAATCATAAATCATAATAAGCCGCTATGGAAAGTTTCATTTAGGGGAACGGTGTCCGATAACACAAAATTATCGGTCAGGTCGTTACAACACGCTCCCCAGGACCTCTACACGATCGCACTACTTTACCTGACCAACCTATGCGATCGCAATCCTAACCACGTGATCGCATAGAACAAAATTCCTACCCCACTCTTTTACTCTACACGATCGTGGATGAATCCACGAGATCGTAGTGAAGAAATCACTGCTGCTAAAACACCAGAAAATAGCAGACTTCTTAAGGCCAAAAAGTGCCTGTTTGATCATCCGAAATACACTCGAGGCCCCCGGGACCTAAACCAATCCTACCAACACACCCCATAACATCATTCAAACTTAGTCGAGCGTCCAAAACACCAAAAACGACATGAAAACACCAAAATTACATCAAATTCAAGCCTATGAACTTTGAAACTTCTAATTTTCGCCAATGATGCTGAAAACAACCAAAACACATCCAATTGACCTGAAATTTTGCACACATATCCAAGATGACATTACGAAACTGATCTAACTTTTGGAATCCCATTCTGATCCCGGTAGCCTATTTTCCACTGCTGACCGGAAATCGCCAAAAACTAACTTTCGCCAATTCAAGCGTAATTCTACACCGGATATCAAAACTCCATTCCGAACACACTCCTAAGTCCCAAATCACCTAAAGAAACTATCTGAGCCATAAAAATCTGCATTCCGATGTTGTTTACCAATAAGTCAACTCCCAGTTAACTTTTTCAACTATTAAGCTAATTTAAGAGACTAAGTGTCTCTATTCTCACCACGACCACTTCGAACCCGAACCAACCGACCCAACACAACATAAATAGGCTAAGAAAAATATGATAAATCAGAAATGGGGGAAACAGGGCTAATCCCACGGAACGACCGGTCGGGTCGTTACAAAAAGAGGCACGGTTTTGAACTCAAAAAATATTACCAAAATACAATTAACAACAATAAGTTGAATGTTGAAGGTAGGGTTCAATACGGGTTTAGTAGCTGAATGTGAGTATTTTAGTTCTTAGTTTGAACTGATTTTAATGTTGTCAAGTCTTTAACTTCTGAACTAGTTGCAACTAATTACATTTTATTAGTCTAGTCCTGAAGCAAGTAACAGATGAAGTATGACAATTATAATACCACACATTTTACAAAACCATGTCAATAAATTCAATTTAAATAAGTTTCAACTAAAATCATCTCAAACTAAACAGTCAAGTCTTCTACTTCCCAGTTTGCTTCATCGTTTAGATCAGGCAAGCTACTCTGTGGTGGTACTATTACATCATCTTTCTGTAATTAGAGTAAATAAGACTAATAAGAAATTTATTTACCTAAAAAAGTAAAATAATAAATCAAATTTTGTTATACTTTACCTCAATTCCTTCTGTTAGCCGAGGAGTTCCACCACCTCTACCACCTCCTCTAGCATGGCCTCTACCATGACCTCTACCACCACTTCTACCACAACTTCTACCACCACCTCTACCACCACCTCTACCCCTTATATTGCCTCTAACTCCACTTCCATCACTTGCTTGTGAACTTCTAAAGTATGAATCAATTCACCCTCTATATCTATTCAACCTTGGACGTCCACGAGAAGCTATGTATCTAGGATATCTTATATTTCGTCCTTCACCCTCACCCTCACCATCATGTGTATCTTTCAAATCCCAATTTGGAACTATCATATCATCATCCCAATTGAAAAGGTCATGTTCCAATCTGTTCAAATCATACTTAATATATCGCCTCATCACTTTACTATCCAATGCAATATCGCAAACCCGTTAAAAATGCTTTAATAGTTCCTTGTACATCATGTATTCAGAAGTCATACGTGGGTAACCTCCTAGAAATAAATGTTTCAAGTGAGGACGAACAACATCTTTTATCCACATTTTCAATATATACCTCTCGTTAACATTTTTAATCCTCTTATGAGACAACACCTTAAGTATATGAATATAGAATACCTCCTGTTTCAAACCACTTGCAGCTGCAACTTAGATATTCTCCAATAGGTATATATTCAACCGTGAATACAAATGGATCTCTAGTGTTAAAACTCCTTAGCGAAGAATCTGTTATAATGTATTTCTCCACTCCAGGGTTTGCTTGATGATCTTCAGGGGTGCTGATTTCACAATGGAACAGTTTCCTTAACTGTAATTGAAAAAAATCAAACACATCACGAGTATAACATGCTTGAATTTTTTCCTCCCTGCGAATTCAGACAAACATTTTGGTTCAAAGCACCTTCACCTATATTCAGATTCCAATTCTTTCTCGAACTTAGATCTTATGGCTAACTCATATTGCTGAACAAATAGCTTCAAAGTGCTTTGATGGGTGATAAATCCATCAAAGAAAGCATGCATTCCTTCACTTCTCTGTGTGGACAACATCCCGGCCCAAAAGTGGTCATTTAGGTATACAGGAACCCATTTTTCCTTCTCCAAATAAAGCTTATAAAACCAACCCCTTCCATCTAAGTAATAATTTGCAATATAATCAGTCCACCTTCTCTCAAACTCAGTAACGTTAATGCTATCAAGGACTAAAGCCTTAAATTCTGCCTTTGAAATCTTACCATCAAGAACTCCGCTTAACTTCGTAGGCAACTTTGCGAATATGTGCCAAATACAAAATCTATGTACCGTATTTGGCATCAATGCATTGATGGAAGCCTTAATACAATCACATTGGTCAGTCATGATAGCTAATGGACGAACATTGTTTAGAGCCCCAAGTGTCACGACCCCAAATCCTAAACCCGTCGTGATGGCGCCTATCGTGGAACTAGGCTAGCCAATAATCACGTAATTACAGTTTCTTCCCAAACTCCTAACCATTTTCAAAAATTTCATAAATTATATAGAATTTGCTCAATCCATTAGGCAAAACAAAAAAATTAACAGTACCCAAAACCCGGAGTCAACATGTCATGAGCATCTAAGAAAAATATGCCAAAAGGTATACTATTATAATACAAAACCTCTGAACGAATAGCTAGATACAACAAAAGAAAGGAAAACAGAGATGCTGCGGACGATGAACAACTACCTCTATATCCCGAACACTGGCTCCGCACGGAATAGATGGCTAACGTTCGGTATCTGCACATGAATCTGCACACAAGGGTGCAGGGAGTAATGTGAGTACGCCAACTCAGTAGTAATGAAAATAAATCAAGTCTAAGCGGCAAGAAACACACAAAAATCAATATCATTAATTCACAATATGCACAGCCTTTCTTTCCAATAGTATATACATAGATATATGAAATCATCATGCCTTAAAACCAACTTAAGAAAAATCCTTTGAAAAATGTGTTCTTCAAAAATTTCAGAAATAAAAATAACCGAAAGATTTAGTGTAAAAATGAAATAAATCATAAGTAGCCCCTCGGGAAAAAACATGAATCATAAATCGCCCCTCGGGAAGAAAATCAATCAGCACCTCACAGCCACTCAATATCAGCCCCTCGGGCAACCTCACTGTCACGCATGTCTCCCAATCAGTCATCACTCGGCACTCAGCACTCAGTAGGTACCTGCGCTCATTGGGGGTGTGTACAGACTCTGGAGGGGCTCCTTCAGCCCAAGAACTAATATCAAACCACCTCGTGGCGTATTATATCCTCACAATCAGGCCCTCGGCCTCACTCAGTCAGAACCTCTCAAAAGCCCCTCGAGCGTATCAGTAAAACGGGATACTCGACCCAAAACATCATTTTATATCTTAAAATAGTGTAAACAAGGTTGAGTTTTGAAAACAGTAATCACAATATGACTGAGTGTAAATCATGAATCAACAGTGAGGAAATAGCAGTAAAAAGCTGATGCGAGACTAAATTGCATAGTTTAACATGTGATATACCTTACATTTTATGATCATTAA